>JAVHNF010043040.1:18432-35568 GCA_034783455.1 Micropsitta finschii
GATCAGGCTTCAAAAGCTTCAAGGCTTTCAGTAAAGGCTATGGAGGTGTGTGTGCTGCATCGCGGGTGGGACTGGAGTGCGGAGCTGCGGAAAAGCTGAGGGGAAGTGTGCTCAGCCTCGGGGAGAGGGAGAGCAACACATGGGAGCCGCCATCTTAGTTTTGGGTGTTTTGGGGGTGGTTTTGGTTGGTTTTGGTGTGGTTTTGAGCTTTTTTGGGGCTCTGACCCTGTATCCCATAGGAGAAGCAGGAGAACATTCTTTTGGGATGTTTTGCGGTGTTTTGGGGCTGTTTTGGGTAGTTTTGGGGCTGTTTTGGGGCTCTGACCCTTTATCCCATAAGAGAAGCAGGACAAGGTGGTTTTGAGTTGGTTTAGGGTGTTTTTGAAGTTGGTTTTGGGTGCTTTTGTGGTGGTTTTTGGGTGGGTTTCAGTGGGTTTTGGTGGTTTGGGGCTGTTTCGTTACAGGATTTGTGTGCTGAGCCCATATCCCATCAGAGAAGCAGGACAAGATCGTTTTCAGTTGGTTTAAGGTGTTTTTTGGGTGGGTTTTCGGTTGTTTTTGGTGGTTTGGTTTTTTTTTTTTGGCATGTTTTGGACTGGATTTTGTATCTGGCAGTGTATTCCATAGGAGAAGCAGGACAAGGTAGCTTTGGGGTGTTTTGGGGTGTTTTGGGCTGTTTTCAGGCTGTTTTGGGGTTCTGACCTGGTATCCCATAGAAAAAGCAGGAAAAGGTGGTTTTGGGGTGGTTTAGGGTGGGTTTTAAGTGTTTTTTGGGTGGGTTTGGGGTGGTTTTTTGGGTGGGTTTGGGTGGGTTTGGGCTGTTTTGGGGCAGGATTTGAGCTCTGACCCTGTATCCCATAGGAAAAGCAGGACAATGTGGTTTTGGGGTGGGTTTTGGTGGGTTTGGGCTCTTTTGGGGTTGTTTCAGGGCTCTGTATCCCATAGGAGAAGCAAGACAAGGCGGTTTTGTGGTGGTTTTGGTATGGTTTAGGGTGGTTTTGGGCTGGTTTCGGGATGTTTTGCTGCTGTTTTGGGGCTCTGACCCTGTATCCCATAGGAAAAGCAGGACAAGGTGGTTTTGGGGTGGTTTTGTTGTGGTTTTGTGTTGTTTTGGGGCTGGTTTTGTGCTTTGACCCTTTATCTGGTAGTAGAAGGAGAATAAAGTGGTTTTGAGGTGAATAAAGCATTCCACACTTTTGCTAGCGTTTCTTTCCTGCTCTGTAGGTCAAACCAGCCACCAAACTGGTCTTGGCCTGTTGCTTTGAGGGTTGTGGTTTTGCTGTGTTGCCAGAGAAGGAGCTTGTTTTGCTGCTGGCAGGGTAAAGGGCAGCCTTAGAGGAAAGCCAGCCTCAGATGCTGCTGTGTTGCTTCATGTTTAATTAATATGGCTTTGGTTTGTTTTTTCAAAGGAAAACTTTGATTATTTTATTTTTTGTTGTTCTTTTTTTCTTTTTTTTATTTTTTTTTTTTTTGGAACTGGGTATTTATTTGCCATCTTAAGAATACAAAGCAGAGAATATATCGCAAACAGCAGCATGTTGGTGACCAAGTTCCAGACCAGCTCTATGATTTGGACACAGCACAGTACTGACCCTGCTTTTACAACTGCAGGACTTCAGTGGTCTAGAATTTTCTAAGGTCATGAATAAGCTGGAAAGTCACAATAACTAATGATGATGAAGTCTGGAATGGATTGCTTGTGGAACTTATAAATATCTCCTCACACGCTAAGAAAATCTCACATCTCAGATAAATGCCATTGTTTCTAAGGCAGAAATGTAAAGTAAATGGCATCTGGAGTTCTTTCTAACCCTAATATCTCTGCTTTCATTCATAATTTTCTCTCTTGTGGGATATAAAGATGATCTGTCAAGTCATATTTAGCTTATTCCTTTGGAATGGTCAACAGAGCTAAGGTTGCTCTGCATGTCCTGTCCTTTCAGCATGCAAAGTACTGAACTCACCATGAAAACTGTATGGGACATATAATCTCCTTCAGGAAGCGTCTATGCAAAAAAGATGAGAGTTTCAGTTTTACTTTGCACATTATCTGTGGCTCTTGCACGAAAATGTTTCAACTTAGTAGCTTTGAGTATGTGTGGTAAATTTCAATCATTTCTGGAAAACTGATTGTCTTGGAGTTGCCTGTACTTGCCTGCATATTTTCAGAAAGTATGAATCATATAAACAACATTGTACAGTACTAGATGTGCATTCATTGTCTTTTCTTGGAAAAATTTTGAGGAAATAGAATTTATTGGAGTTAACACATTTCACTGTCTCCAGTTTTGTTTTTCCCTTTCATTCCTATATATGCAAACTTCCTTGATCTTTTTCCCACTTCCTCATCTCCCTGACTTGCTGTTCCTCCTTCCATGACTGCACTGACAGTTTGCTCCATTACTTTACAAATGTCTATATCTTTCTATTATAATTTATCTCCTTTAAAAAAAATATATATATTTTTGCTATTCTCATTATAGTATCATGCTTCATGCTTAGTTTTGGTCCGTAGTGTGTTAGTTTATCTATAATATGCCACTTTTAAGTGTGAGAGGACTAGAAAATAGGTAAGCAGGGTTTTTTTACTCTTACCAGGTTCTTCCAGGAAGAGATACTTCTAGGAGCTTATAAGGATTACTAGAATTTGGAGCAGGGTTTAAAGGAGCTATAGCTCTCCTGTTTCCACTAGCTGTATTTTCCCTCATTTTCAATATATTTAGATATAACAGAAAAATTTTTTACAGTATGTGTGTAGGAAGAAGACACCTACATATTCAATGTAGGTGAGGCCATTAGTGACATGGTTTAGGGGTGGACTTGGCAGTCCTGGAGTAATGGTTGGACTTGATGATCTTAAAGGTCTTTTCCAATCTAGTTGATTCTATGATTATTTTCTCTTCCACTTAGGGGGAAAAAACACATACTTTTTAGCCAAATGTGAGGCATAGGTGGTTTTCAGTGAGTAAGAGCTGTCATTAAAAATGAGACATAGGGTGAAGCAATATATAAAGGTACTGAACACTAATGGGTTTATTAAGCTGAGGCAATGCCCAGGAATTATTGCTGCCTTTAGGGACAACAGCGTGATCAGGAGAGTCAGGTGAAACAATGCTGCTGTTGAAATGTTGGTATAATCCTGCCTCTTTGGAAGCCCTTCTTTTGGACCTTTGCCTTCTTTAGTTGGACTACGCTAACTTTAGCAACTACAGTACCTGGAAGATACACAAGATAAAGCCAAACATAATTATTCCATAATTTGGTACTCAGCCCCCAACAATGTTAGAAGTTCATAGTAAAAAAAGAAATAGACTGTGTAATGACTTTTTGAGTAATTATGTTTTATTTTGTATTTTATATTATTTATTCTTCTTCAGCATTTCCAAATTTATTCATAACTGATATAGAAGCCAGTTATCTTGAACTGCAAATGTTTCAGCTGGAATGCACAGTATAGATACTTTCAGTAGGGCTTTTTTATATGGTATTTTTTGAATGTGTTTTAGTCTTTCATGTACACACACTGCTAGCTCTTTCAGGGAAAGATGTTTTGGCTTTTGTGGCTCTTGATAGGAGAGGAAAAGCTTGTATAGAGGGATTCTGGTGTAAGATTTCTAATGTAGAATTAAGACTTCCAGTTGCCATAATAATACAAATGTGAATAGTTAGGAAATAATCCTGTGAAAAAAATTTCAAGTGTGCAGCTACAAAATAAATAAATAAATGTATGTTTTCACCTTTGTGTACTAAGCTTTTCTTCATTTTGCTGTGGCTAGAGTGTTTCTGTAACTCAAGCAAGCACAGTTAGAGCTAGTCAGGTGTCTTAGTCATTAAGTCTGTAATGGAAACAGTTCCTTAACTGATACTGTAGCATCAGGAAGGAATGCAGTGGCCTCTCAGGATTGCCATCAAAAACTATTTTACCAGTGCTTTACCATGGCCTGAGGTATCGTTCATACAGCCTTACAGCCTTACACAACCACGTAAGAAGCTAAGGCTAGAATAAAACCAAAGACAACATTTAAAATATTTCCCATCAGGAAAAGCTATAATCAGGGGTAGTTTCAAGGTTATTTAAGTTTGAAATTTTTCTGTTTAAGGAGTAGAGGAAGAAATACAATATGTACGGGAGCTACAAAAAACCAGAAATGTGCTCCTGCATTTATCTCCATGGCTTTGAAGGGTGTCAGACATGTGGCCTCCAAAGACTTGAAACTGTTATTATAAATTATTGCCAAGTGTGCTTTGTTGTTCTAAGTTTTGGTATTTGTGATCCATGCTGGCAGGGTTGGGATTAGCAAGTGAATTTTTGGTTTTAAGCCCTTCTGCTCCCAGCATTTCAGGATAGTATCTCTGCAACATTCATCCATTCTATGACCTTGCTTCTTTCCTATTGTTCCAGGTTATTAAATACAGGTTAAATGGAGACAATGAAAAAGCATTAGTGACTTGTCAGAGCAGTATGAGAAACCTGCATGCTCACCATGTTGCTGCCTCATGTTAGGCAAGGGAAAAAGTTAAGCACTATGTTAGTCTCACTACTAGTCTCTACAGACCAGGCACCTGAGTTAGGAGCCAGAGTCTGATGTTCTTTCTTCAGAGTAGCTGCTGAGTCACTCTTCTGAAGTTTCAGCTTCTGGTTTTTGGGTGTTTTTTTGAAGACTGCTGAAAATCAAATGTAAGTGGCCTTTGAAGTAGGAAACAGATTTCCCGTTTGAACGGTGAAATCACTCAGCTTTAAAAATTACATCTTGCCTTTCCTTCTCTCAGACCATCTTTTTTCATATCCTCCATATGCAGTATCAGTGCTTTGACAGGAGGCCTGAGAAACCCTCTCATTTACTGAGCAGTGTAGCAAACAGGCAACTTAGGGGTAGAACTGCTTCAGGTGAAGGAGGATGTTGAACATGGCTGTCCCTTGAGATAAGGACTTGGATGCTAGAGTATAAAAGCTGGAATGTTCCCGTATTCTATTTTCCTCTTCTAATATTTCCAGCTTGAAAGAAGCTAAGTTTAAGCTTTGTTAGTTTTACCTCTGTTACTGTTAAATCTCCTCCAGCCACTTGCTACTCTGGGGATGTGGGTGTCTCACAAGTGAGTGTATGCTATCCCAAAGAACTCTGGCATAAGCTAGATGTCATTCCAGCTTCATTCTGGTCGTGTATCTATGAAGCTTTCAGATCAGAAAGGGAGGTGCCTAATAAGTTTATGTGTCTCTAAGTGTTAGGTGGCAATTAGTAATTATGGATCATGGTGTTTAAATCATGTTTCAGGTACCTAAGTCATCTTTTAGAGCTGGCTGACTTCACAGTATCACAGCATGGTTGAGGTTGGAAGGGACCATCAGGGATCATCTAGTCCAACCTCCTGCTCAAGCAGGGTCACCCAGAGCACATTGCTCAGGATTGCATCCAGATGGCTCTTGAGTATCTCCGAGGAAGGAGACTCCACAACCTCCCTGGGCAACCTATTCCAATGCTCAGTCACCCTCACAGTGAAGAAGTTCTTCCTCATGTTCAGGTGGAACTTCCTCTGTTTCACTTGATGCCCGTTGCCTCTTGCCCTATCACCTGGGATCACTGTGAAGAGTCTGGTGCCATCCTCTTGACACCCTCCCTTCAGATACTTATGTCTATTGATCATATCTCCCTGGAGCCTTCTCTTCTCTAGGCTGAGCAGACCCAGCTCCCTCAGCCTTTCCTCATGTGAGAGGTGCTCCACACCCATAGTCATTCTTCCTTTCAGTCCTCAAGCTGGGTTTTTCTTGTAGCCTTTTCTGTGCTACAGTGACCATTATTCCATGCTACCCTCAAAGCTGTAGTTGTCTGGAGAGCTTGTGGAATCAATGTCCTCCGGTTTTTCAAGAAATGGTAAAAAAAATGGCTGACGTGGTCATGGTGATAGTACTGCTTCTAGCAGGAGGCTGGACTTGGTGACCTCCAGAGACCCCTTACACCCTTACACCTTTGTTTCCATTTTATCATCCTCTGTGTGAGATCTCCAGTCATTCACTGAACTAATCGTTAATGCTGTGTTAGAATGTCCCTGTCTCATGGTTAGACTAAAAGTGCTGATTTGGTAGATTAGTCTTCCTTTCAAGTAGCTGAGTAGTCTGAAATTTTTGACACTCTGTGCATGGGGTAGTGCTGATTTATACCAGCTAAGGATATGGCATTCAAAGTACATTTTAATTTTACTTTGTCTGTTGTATGAAATTCTGATTTGTTAACAACTTGTATGAATGTTTTAGGAAACATGACATCAAAATGATTGGCATATATATTTTTTTTCCTAAAATGTTGCTTCAAGCAAATTTTGCTTCTAGTATTGTAGTTGAAGCATACAATAGAACAGGCAGCTTTTATTTCAGACTGTCATAGCTCCCTTTAGTCCAATGAACTTAGAAGCAAGCGGTTTCTATATACATCCTTTTTGTATCATGATATTTTTACATACAATTCACTTAAAAATATGAGGGGGGCATTCTTCCCAGTTGTGAGACCTCAAAGCAATATTACTTTGTCTGAACATTCACTTATAGGATAAATGCATGTCTCTGCAAAGAGTTCTCAAAGATATAATTACTGTGCTGCCAACTCTTTCACTTGTTCTGCTCTGTAAAAGAGGTACAGCCATGCAGTCACAGTAAAGGTCAGAAGATGCTGCATACAGTCCAGCTAATGTACGTGACAATCCAGTTAAAATACAGGAACAGGATATCTCTGCTTCAGTATAGGACAGGAGAAAATAATACTGACTTGAAGACAGAAATCTCTGTTATACTTGCATAGTAGCAGGTAAAGAAAAGGACAAAAATCTAAGGGGCCTGAGGGTCTTGTGTCAGTCATGTTCCTACATTACTGAAGTACTGCTAGATGGCTATGGAAGTGCTGGCCTTGTGACAAGCAGCAGGTTTTGGAGGATAGGTCCATATATTTGCATGCGCATGTGAAATGGCAAATGGTGCAGGAGACAAAAATTGGTAAAAGGCTCTGCTGTAGACCATTGTGAAGCCTTACTGAAGACTGTCCCATAATCTTCAGTAGCCCAAATAATATCTTTCCTGTTGTCTGTTCACTGTTTAGTTGAGAGCACATCAGCATGGCATTAGCACAAGCAGATGTTACCTTGCTCTGTTGGACACAAGCCAGCTCTCATACAAAAAAGTGTGTGACCTTGTTGGCACTGTACTAAGCCTGAGCATAAGATCCCACTTCTCAGTAGTACTTAACCTCTCAGGTTCAGCTCTGCACTAAAGCCATGGGACCATTTTTGTTCGGCTTGGAACACACAGAAAGAAACTTGGAGCTGGATAATGCATACACATGATTCAGTATTTTGTTTTTAGTGTTCTGTTAAAAAATCCAGCAGCATCCAGGCACTCCTGTAGAAGCAGTAGTTCAAAGTAGTCCAAAATATAGCTTTGTTGTAAGTTCAGGTGCCTCTTCCTTTCCTGCATGGAAAACAGTCCAAATGTTTCCTTCTATGATTGCTTAGCTGATCCCATCACACACTGTTTGCATGTATCTGATCACCACGTTGTCAGTAAAAGTTGAAGAACAACCTTGTGGTTTGCCAAAATTTAAGAAGGATCAAGAGTAAGATAGTTTTACCTTGGCAATGGAAGTAATGACACATGATATCAAAATACAGATGCTCCTTTTGAGAAAAGGTCTTCTGGGGACACTGCATCAGCAGAACTATGAATTTTTAACAGTTCTAATTTATCATATTATGTGTATTCATCATTATAATTCCTCTGTTTCTCAGTAAATATAACCAGAATTTCTCTAAGCCTATTATTTTTCTTTTTCACCCATTTCCAGTAACATGTCTTTTTGTATGAATTCTTGACCATGATATAGTTAAGGTTATTTTCTTTTAGTAGAACAGGAATGATTATGTGATCCATGTGATTTTTCTTACTGTAAAGAATTGTGTTTCTTTACATTTAGGAAGATAAATACAGTAGTAACATTTATAAGAATAGAATGAGAAAAGTCCTGTGAGGTCCCAGTCCCCACCAGCAACAAGGACATGTGAAGTGCAAAGCTGTTGTCTCCTTTGCCTGTGCAAATAGCTCTGGAAAGAGCTAAAACATACTCTGTTTCCATTTGTGAAGTTCTCCCATCAGTTTTTGGGGCTGAATGTATCTGTGAAAGAAACTACAGTCATTTTTGGTAGTTCTAGAAGCTTATGATACTGCTCTGAGTCCTCTCTGTTTCCATTCAAAGTTCTTATGTTGTATAGAGCCATATAACCTTAACTGTGGCTGTCCACTGCTGGAAGACTTTTTTGTTTATGAAGGTGACTGAAATCACATCAGCATGTTCAAGTTTTTCACTAAAGGTCATGAGAAACCAGTTAGGACTTTTATGGCCCAATATCTTTAGGCTTTTTCCCCCACGAAACAAATGGGGTGAGCAGATGAAGAAAAGAAGGCTGCTGCTGGATTGCTGACATAGAAAGGGGTAAGTAGCTCTGTCTCTGTATTGGAGGATAACTACTGATATGACATAATTTTGGTGCTTCCAGTTAAGACAAAGATTACCACTTTCCAATACAATAAATAAACCCTAGTGGGAAACTGTCTTGGAACTGTGTGTGGTTCTGGTCACTCCATTTGGACAATTAAAGTAGAAAAAGCTGCTGAGAAAGGTGATGGTAAGAAGGAAAGCGTGTTTTAAGTAAGAGTAAGAACGAGCTTGGGTTTTATAGTCTCAGAGAAAAAGATGAGAAAAGGTATATTACTGTTTGAAGATAAATGGAAAGTAAATTCCAGGGTGGAAATCGTCTATTTAAGTGAAAAGATAATGGGCACAATCAGAAATCAGGACAAGTTAACCATTATTGTGTTTACATTAGAAATTAAGATTTGGTGCTGGCAGAGAACAGGGATTATGGAATAGCATTGGCTATTGGAGCAGTGCACACAAAAAGCTAACTGATTTTAAAATGAAACTTCACCACTTTTTGAAGGGGAATAGATGATGTTGTTATCAGGGGATTAGACCCAGTGATCTGGGACATCCTTTCTAATTCTGAATAAGATGGATCTGTGCAGAACATCCCCTCTGGACTGGAAAGAAAAAAGAACATGATTAAATTAATCATCTCTATCAGTCTTTTGGCTGCAATTTGAGCATCAGTTGTTGCAAGGCTACACTTTCCTTGTGTCGTAATCATACATGCAATCCCATGCTTACTGTTAATGGTAGCCAAAACCAGAAATTGCTGGAATAGAAGGAAACATCACAATACGGTGTGTTCCCTTTTTGTCTGCCCTCTCTCTCAGTTGAAACTAAAGTAGAAATGTAGGTAATAGCTTTGCCACTGAGGATCTCTCAAAGGAGGAAGAACTCTTCATGCTTGTCCTGGGTTCAGCAGGAGCAGTAGTGGCTACTGCTGAACCCAGGACAACTCTATATACACTGACTTTAATGTAGACACCTTAATGAATAAATGGTAAGTGTTTGACAACCTTGTCCCAGTTAAAGAACAAATTTGAAGGCATTTTCAGGAATAGTACTGTTACTTGTGGAGTTACAGAAGAGCTACCACCAACTCTTCTATGGTAAAGGTACAACGGTGCTAACAGGTAGACTGTGAAACTGAATTTGCCTTGGATTCTTTCCTATGTTACAGAACATTCAGGGAAGGATTTCCACAATTCTGCACTTGATTCAGTGCCTGGAGATATGAGAGGAAATGGGCAAGAGGTCTAATCTTTGTTTCTTATTCATGGCAATTTTAATTTATGAAAATACTCTCTGTGCCCCCAAATCCAAGTCCTTCTCTGCTGATCTCACTTTCTTCTCTACAGTCTTTAAACAAAAGAATTTGATATTACAATTGGCTTAGAATGAGAAATTGCTGTGGTAGCTAAAAAGCTGGCACCACACCTTCTATTCAGAATGCTGCACGTTGGTGGTGTCTGTTCAGATAACCTCTAGCTACAGTTGAGTAATACCACAAATGGGGAAAACCCTAGAGAAATAGGAAAATCCCTAACTGTTTGTGCATTGTGTAAGTATATTTTGCTTAGGCTCTTTGCCAAAGCAGATAGGAATCAGAGATGCTCTTGGTATAGGAGTAAAATATGCTATCATGATCAGGATCTTATATTTTTTTGCATAAAAGACACCCACGGCATTTGTGAAAGAGGAAGAAAATTTCCATTCTGGTTTTAGTGTGTTGTGTTTTTCTATTGCATTCATCACTGAAAATTCCTGAAAACAAAAGATATAGAAAGTGGGAGAGGAACTTGGTTAACTTATTCGAGTTCTTCTTTGAGACAAATGGTCTCTTTTGCCTATTTTGCAAAAGGATTATAAAGAAAATACTGCCTCCACCCCTCCCCCTTGGCATTGTACAATAAAAAGAAACACTTGTTAAAAAAGGAGGAATTTAGCTGTGACCAAATGCTCTCTGTAACGGGCAAGTGTTTGTGCAAATGTTTGATTCTTTATGTAAACTCTCCCAACAATGCCTCACCCAGAACAAAACCATCTCCCTACCAGAACAGAAATCACTGATGGAGAGGTTTCTTTTTTCCCATGGAGAAGATGAGAAAATTAATGCAAGATGGTACTGGGCAGTGCTCAGATTGTAGGATTCATCTGAGCAATAATATAAACCAGTAATTAATTAAAATAGACCAGAAGGTACAGGTGGATTTCTGCATCATCCCACAGCACCATGGAAGTGGGTGATTTTCTTTTTTTTCCATGTTTGTAACTTAAGGCAATTTATTTACATGTAAATTACATTCTTCAGGTGTCATAACAGGGGCATCAAAGCACTGGCCTTTAAGTAAAAGGCTGAATTCTCTGAGTTTTGTGAGATTTTTTGTTGTTTATTTCAGTGAGATCGTTTTTGTTTTTTTTTTTTCTAATGTATTTTTGCACCCTGCTTGTAACCAGACAGAACGGTTGGAGAAATTAATTTAAAGACGATGCTCAAAGAAATTTTAACTGGCAATTGGGAACTCTCTCAAGCCACCTAACCAAAATATTTTCAATAGTCTAGCTGCCAAATGGGAAGTTAAAAATACAGAAGTAATTTGCTAAATTATCAGCCTCATGAAAGATTAATTTCTTCCAGTAAGCAGTGGCTCAGCAATGAGTTGATCCAACAGTTAAGTTTTCTCAGCAAGAAAGTTAGCTCCTTAGCCCACTCAGTTGATTTTTTGCAGTCATTTTGTATATTTGTCTATTCCACACCCTAAGGCCATGGAGAACCTCAAGTTAAGAGGCTGAATTCAAATTGTCCTTCTGCATACTCCTGCAGGGTTCTATTAAAATGAATTCAAAATTAGGGCTTTGAAACAGCAGTTAAAATTCCAGTAGTTTTATATGGGCTGGCATGTTCCTTTTTTATTGGTTTAGTGTTGCACTGAATTATTCAGGAAGCTGTGGTCTTCTTTCTGTTGATCATTATGCATTAGGAGAATCAGCAAACTACCAATGAAGTTCTTTTTTGGGGGGCAGAATTAACATATGACAAATATTTCTATGAACATATTACAGGAGAAATGAGGTTGCATCAGTTACATTTTCAGTCCTTCAGAGGGATTTGAGGAATTTCTGAAACCACTGAAATAGAAGTACGCCAGTTTTAGAACAGTTATGCAAAGAAGTTTGATTTCTGTTATAGAATCATAGAGTAATTTGGGTTGAAAGGGACCTTCTACTCCAACCTCCCTGCAATGAGCAGCAGCATTTTCAACTAGATCAGGTTACTCAGAGTTGCCTCTACTCTGACCTTGAATGTTTCCGGGGATGGGGCATCTACCACCTCTCTGGGCAACCTGTGCCAGTCTTCACAACCATCATCGTAAAAAATTTTTTCCTTATGTCTAGATTTCCCCTCTTTTAGTTTAAAACCATTACCCCTTGTCCTACCACTACAGTCCCTAACGAATAGTGCATTCCCAGCATCCTTGTAGCCCCCCTTCAGATACTGGAAGCTGCTCTGAGGTCTCCACGCAGCCTTCTCTTCTCCAGGCTGAACAGCCCCAACTTTCTCAGCCTGTCTGAACTATGGGACATGGGTAAGAACAAGACTCTTGAGACCCTGCCTGTGCCTCCATCCAAAATGAATAGTACTAAAACAAGACGTCACAGTTGTCCCAAGCACATCCAATTGAACAAACAGGGATCAGCAGCTTGGGAGGAGCTCCAGTGTGATTGGGGGGTGGGGAGAGAAGGAAAGGGAAACATCTTTAATTTGCCATACGGATGCAAGTGCAGAGGCTCAGGGTTTGCAGCGCGATGGGGTGTGACAAAACCAGGCAGTTTATGAGCAAACACCCCAAATACATCACAAAATAACACAGTGAGGGGGGCAAATACCAGAGAGGCATCACCCTTCCAATCCGCACCATCAGCCTTTGCAAACCTTGGCATGGGAGACACCTTGTGCCTTCCTGGGACCTCCCCATCCCTAAAGAGGCCGGTCCTGGTCAGGCCCGGAGCACCCACCCTGCTTGTCACCACCACCTTCCCCTCTTGTCCCTGCACAGGAAGAAACTTCCCCACGGCAGAAGCCACCGGTGGGTTGGAAGCAAATGATGTAGCTAAAGGGTAATAGAGAAGCATCAATTTCAACCCAAGATAACATGACTGGGGGTTGGAACTTGGTGGTCCTTTCCAACCCAAACCATTCTATGATTCTATGACAGAGCTCTTCAAGAGCCCCCAACCGCACACACAGGCATACACATCCCCTTACATTAGGAAAATCCCATTGTGGTCAGTCATACAGTACAGACAACTTTGAGCTGTGACTAATGCACCTATACAGCTCTGCACATGATTGACCGATGCACTCCACAAAGACCAAACCTGCTGAAACATTCCCACCTTCCCTAAATAATCCTCTTTATTTTTGCCTCACCGTTCAGCCCTCGTGTCAACTGAGCCCGTTCCTCCCAGGTTCCCCCATAGCATCAGGCGGCTAATGGATCTACTCTGTTCTTTACTCTCACAAGCATCTTCAAATCCTGTAATGAGGTTCTGTGTTAATTTGGGCTGCTGACATCAGTAAATGTTTCAAAATGCATTATTTATCACTCAAAAAACCCCAGAAATGCTCCACTTCAGCTGTGTCACCCACGGCCCTTCAAATAAAGCCAGGAATGACCACGGCCTGTTCCCTTGGGCTACACAGTTACCTGAGCTGTGGTCTGCACCCTCTCTGCATACTTGTTCCTCATGGAACCTCTGTAGCATCTTCCCAGCTCTTGCCCATGGCTCCGGAGTCTTTATCCTGGTCCCTGTGATGTCCACGCTGCAGAAGGTGCTTCCTCCATCAATGTCACCTTGGGGGCTGCAAACCTCGCCTTGGTTGGGTGTCTCAGGAAGAAAATACACCCCATAGCTGTGGGGTTTAGATGGCAGAGTTGTGAGGACCCCTTCACCCAGCAGACATCACCTGCTGCAAGGGCAGAGGCCACGCTGAATGTGCCTCCAGTCACTCCAATGCATTTATTCCTGCCTGCCACTAAGGAATGGTGCCTTTTCCTGAAGTCACCCATTAGAACAATATCCATATCCACTAGAACAATATCCATATCCATTACAACAATATCCATATCCATTACAACAATATCCTATCCTGGCAGCAGAGGCCAAGGCGCTGGCGACACAACTCCCCCCTCAGCAATACATCAGTAATTTATAATTGAGGTTCTAAGCATAAGGACTGTGTAAGTCATTAACAGCTGCTTTAGTAAGTGCTTAATTATTACAGGCCCTGAGAGGACTCAGTAGGGTGATAAGTTTCTCGTATTTATCCAGCTCCTGCTGATGTGCTCATAAACACCTATAAAGCAAAGTGCTCAAGCCTGCTCATAGTGCGTCATCGATGGATAGAAGGTAAATGCAAACTGAAAATGGGCATTAAATGGAAGTGCTGCCATCCTTAAGCTGCAGCTGGAGTTTGATGGGAAGGAGGGAAGTGGAATGGGGGCTTTCTTCACCTCTCTCCCAAATAGGTTTTCAAAAGTAGGGTTGGAAAGCTTAAACTGATGGAAAACTCAGCTCAAATTCAGCAAATAATGGTTAGCAAAAGCATGGGGAGTATGAGAAGATTCAAAGGGCTTTCTTTCAGCATCTTGAGCAACTTCTTTAGACCAGATACACCAGTCTGGGGCTCAATGCAAACTGTCACTGAGCTGAAATCACTGTTCCTGCTTCCTTTCTTCCACAAAACAATGACAGGAAAATCCTTTCGGTCCAACAAGAAATTGCCTCCTATCTTAATTCGGAAAACCAATAAATTTCCTGCTGTTCACACAACTGCTCCCAACAGCTCACACACATTTGGTCCCTAAAGGTGATGCTGAGCGCGACCTCAGGGGTGTGAACAACCCCCAAGGGTCTGAAGGTGAATGGGTGCAGAGCTACAAGAGCTGCTGGGGGTTGTCCTCCTGTCACAGGGCCAGTGCCACCACTTCGGTGCATTGACCAGTGCTCGAGCAATGGGAGCAGTCAAGGACAGCTTCCTATGACCAGTGAGGACTGGGATTTCCTTGGCTGGCTCTGCTATGGCTGCCCTGAGGGGGTTGAACTGAAATTAACCCGCAAAGTGAACCATAAACCGGCATTTGTCCATCTCAAATATGTGTAGATGATTGAGAGCATCTCCCCGTTACCAAGACACCTCTTGCTCTCTGTCTGCAAACAGGGAAGCCACAACATCACCTACAAGGGGCTAAACCCCACCAGCAGCTTTACTTGAACAACAGACTCCTGACTGCTCCAAAACCCATCCTGGAGCTAACATTCAGCCAGCAGCTCCATCTGCCTGCTAGGACCAACATTAAGGCAGCTAAGCCAAGCCTCAGGTTCTGCTGCCTTCAAACAGCCCCATGTAAGCCCTGAACATTGCTCATTCACAAGTAGCCCATCAAAGTGCTGCATGGGTGCAGAGCAATGGGTTTCCCACCTCCCGCTCTGGTTTTGAGAAGTATCTGTCAACCCCTCACTGGTTATGGATGATCCTTCCTGCACCCAAACCCACCCTGCAAAGCAAGTGTGATTTCTGTGGGATATCGGAAGCTGCGGTGCAAACGGGATTGGCACTGAACGATGCGTGAGGAGCCATCACACAAGGTAAAGCAGGAGGCCAAAAGGAAGGTTGTGTAGTTTGGAATAGATGGTGTCTACATGGCCTCTGCACTGGCCCCAGTGCAAGGCTGGATGCACCCTGGGGTCATGGAAAGCAGCAGAGACAAGTTCATGACTGGTACCGTCACCCCTTCATTGGGTTAAAAACCGGGGACATCACAGCTCAGTGCTGCAACGTGCATCGCCTTAGCTCGGTAAAGCTTCTGCTAAAGGCAAGTCAAAGGGCAGCATCTCTTTTGCCACGTCACCCACTTGAAGGCTCAGTATCCAAGTGGATACGTGACTAACCCAAGTTTTGTGAGGGGAAAATAGAAGTAAATGAAGAGGGATAGGTGCTGATGAATGTGGAAAGGGGAAGGGAAAAGAAGTCCTAATGGGGTCTCCTAGAGAAACAGATGGCATAGCGGAAAACCAGGAACATCTTCCTTGTTTCCAGCCACAAAATCCTTCTCTTCCCCTGTTTTTCCCAGACCATGTCCCAGCTCTTCTATATCTCTTAATTAGAGATTAATTATACTCAACCAAGCCAGCAGGAATTGCTCCTGCTGACACCAAGGACTTGCAGCTCGCTGGGAGGAACCCAGCCAGTGGGGACCAAACCAGGGTATCTCTGATTTGGTGCGGTTTCCATCTGTATCCCACCAAGGTGTCCTGCCCCACCACTGCCGACCTGGCTCCACCACCCCAGCCCCACGGGTTGCTCCTTGCAGCTGCCTTGCCAACACGTGCCCTGCAGAGCACAAATGACCATGGACAATTCGGTGCCTGCACATCAGCCGTTTGCTTCCTTCCTGATGTTATTTTGGGGGCTGATGTCAAACGCAGGAGCAGATGTTCCAGGCTGATGGATGCTGGCTGGGAAAGCCTTCCTGGCTGGAGGGCAGGCAAGAGCAAGGCAGGACAAGATGATAACTACGACCCCTTCTCTATTAAGGATGAACCTTTAATCCTTTTACCCACCCTCCTGCTACCGATGGCTTCTTCTGGTTGTCTCTAAAAGAACTTTGTCTTCTTTCTGCTTTTTAAGTAACAACCAGCTCATTGTGGGCAGTGGCGCTTGCTCAGCCAAGCTGACCGGGGTTTTAAATGGGCAAAGCCACAACCATCAGGAGCACAGTGATTTTGCTTCTTACATCCAAATGAGAAAACAAAAAGCCGAGCATAATATAGAAATGAGTCCAGGAATGAGACAGGACTAAAGGAAGGCTCCTGTCACATCCACCTTCACCAAACCTCCCAGAAATTCTAGAGGAGGCTGCAGCATTAAAAAGCAGATGAATTCTCTTACGGCATCTCTCAACATTGGAATTGCTGGTTTTCTTTGCTCACTACCCTGTTTCAAGCTGAAGGAGGATGGTCTGTATGAGTCCCCGTCTGGATCAAATCATCTCAAGAACAAGAAGGTATTTTCCACACCTTAGACTAACACCGGCTGTGGACTAACTCCTGCTGCAGTAACACCGGAGCCAAGGGAAGTCAAAGGGCTCAGCAGGAACTGGATGGGACCAGTGTGAGACACACCATTGCCCACAGAACATGAGAAAGGAACAGGCAAGAGATGAGAATATGGGAAACAACCAACAAATCACAGACTGCTGAAGCACCGCCACCTCCACACCAAACCATCTGCACCAACAGCACTGCTAGAATGAACCCAACATCCAACATCCATTCAGGTGATGTATTTTTGCACCGATTCCATTGGATACCATGGAGTCAGTAACAAGCGTGACGCCCGTTCAAAGCAAGAAGGCAAATCAAGTACCACATATGTACATGTTTTAATTAACTTTAAAAATCACCTACATTTAAGGATAGATTTCAAGGGTTCCCTTTAATTGCTGTTCCCGTTACATTAGATTATACCTGAATAATCTGCATAGTAACTGTAACACCTCTGGTTTAATCTTGTTTCGCTGTGAAAACCCCGGTTGCAGGTAGCAATGTAACATCTCAACCACAATCACGACACGTGCAGGATGCCCAGCCAGAAGCAGTTCTCGGT
>JAVHNF010043060.1:0-18534 GCA_034783455.1 Micropsitta finschii
ATTCAGGTACACAGAAATTCACTGTCATCACTAATAAGGAGGAAGCACTTTTAGAAAGAAGGCTATTATACTACATAACAACGCTATAAATAATATACCAAACCTACTATACTTAGCAAATGATAAACAATACTCCCTAAGAACGACTGAAGCCACTTTTAGCCAGGTAAAAGCCTGCCCTACTGCATCACTGTTCCCTGGGTTCTACTTCTGCAAAAAATCTAGTGATAGTCACCTAACATTAAATCAGTAAGACAAGATCTTGGGCAGCATACAGAAGTAACATGGAAACTCTCAGATTGTGGCAGAGGTTGATAAGTGTTCTTTAAAACAAACAACAGTTTAAAAGCATCTTTGTAAAAGACATCTGATCCAGCTATTGTACAGACAATGACAAAACCCATCTCTACCATTTTTGGATCTCAGTGCTGTGTGTTTTTAATATAGCTGTCATGAAGTAATTAAAATAAGAACTTTGTGAACTATTTCTAGTCTACCTTTCACTTTACTACTTGCTATTTCCCATTTTTTCCCTTGTTTGAGCCTGAACAGAAGAAAAGATGATGTTTTAGCCTTCCTTCAGGCTCTTTCTTTAGATTTTATTTTTTCAAACGACAGAGGGAACCAAATATTTTCCTTTCACTAGACACTAGCATTCCACCTGACGCAAATCCCCATAGCCTCAAGTACCATTTTCTTTTCTGTTCAAGACTAGAAAGAAAAGCACTAAGTTAAAACATAGTCGGTCTGTTCATTCTTGTTACAATACACCTCTTAGTGTGCCTGTTAATTTGAAAAGCAGCAATATGAAAACTTAAGAATAAAATCTGAAGGCTGTAAATCCCTGTTACACTATTAGTAGGCACTGACATATTGAAAATCAAATGCTAATTTCCCAAGGTTATAAGGCAGTAATACCATCTCCATTGATACCTACAATGCCCAAACAGTTCTCTTCCCAGCAGTATCTGAAGTTCACCGACCTGTTTAGCCTAGCTCTTGACGCACATTGATCAACTTCTGTGTTATACCACTACTATCAAGCTACACTACACTCAGGTAAAATTGAAACAGATCTTTCCAGAAGAAAGAAGTGACATAATAATCCTGAGGCATGATGAGCTGTATGATGAACATCTGCTGAGTACCTCAGTGACAGAAAGAGATGGGCATTTGGAAAGAGGAGGGATTCACTAACATGTTTTCCAGGGAGATTTAAGTTCAGTTGT
Source organism: Micropsitta finschii (assembly GCA_034783455.1). Classification (NCBI taxonomy): domain Eukaryota; kingdom Metazoa; phylum Chordata; class Aves; order Psittaciformes; family Psittacidae; genus Micropsitta; species Micropsitta finschii. The sequence goes on from JAVHNF010043060.1 coordinate 1,230, forward strand.
CTGATTTTGTTTTTCTCTCCCAGGCAACACATTTCTGGTGCTGTATCATTGAACTCAGGGAAGTTACTGAATGTTTTTCAGGAATATCATAAAAAATGACTCAGGCTAAATATGTGCTGCTGTCTGGTGCATCAAGCCTCAATGAAGTGCAAGCCAATAAAATTGCATTAGGATGACTTGAGACCCTTACTCTTTAGGGATCATGGGGGAATTTGCTATAGATGCAAAATGAAAGACTGCTGATGGCTTTTACATATATTTCATAAACCAAATTATTCATAAATCATTATGCCAAGCAAAGTAAACCCCCATAACTTGTCAGTGGAGGAAACTCTGAGAACACTAAAAGGCCACCCCACAACAGTGAGGTAAAGCAAGGAACTAACTGGAGTGTTCTGGGTTGTTAGCTGGATTTTTTTTTGCAAACTGAGCTATTACTTGAGGGAAAAGGGGTAGAAGAAGGGGGGAAGGCAGCCCCCACAGCACCTTTCAACAGGTTTCCACCAAGGTGTTTAAATGTTAAGATTTTTGCACTCTGAGCCAAACACCTGAACCATGAAATCAAGAGGATTCCTTTCATTTAATCTAGTGTAGCACTGAGTCTTTTCATATCAAGAAGAATTTCTCTATTATCTGTTTTCAGGAAATACAACCCAACAGGGTGAAGAACTCTGACTCAGATTGCATTATCTTTCACATAGCAAATCTGCATTATCAATGTAGAGTTCTCCACTCTTGTAACTAGTATTCTAAGGTATTATTATATGCAGATTGAAAGCCTTTTTGTTTTCTCAAATTAAAACTACTGCCAACAGCTCCTCTTCAGGACACATGCTGACTCAGTATCTTGTCACAACCTGTAAGATGTCTTCAGTGTCTTCGTTGTCTTTTTTCTTTTTTCCTTAAGTTTTTTGTCTTTCTGTGAGTTTTTCCCCTCCTCTTTCTTTTCTTATTAAACAGAAAAAAAATACCTTTAACTTTAATGGTATCTGAAAAATACCTAACTCAGAAACATAGGCTCCTGAAATGCTCAGTGGAGGGTGAATGCTTCCAGAGGGAAACTCTCATCAGCTACATTACAAGGAATCTGGCTGCTCCTAAGTAGACATGTTGGATCATGCTTGAGAGGTTTTTTCGTGTGGCCCTGAAGGTTTCTTTTCTGTGTGTGCTTTAGGGTTTTTTTATATAAATGCCTTCCCACTGACTGTGCAGGGGGTTCTGGAAGCTGGTCTAAATCCAGGAAGTTTAAATATATAATAATAACACATAGAATAACACATTTAAGTGAATTATCTCTGGAATAACACATTTAAGTGAATTGTCTCTTGAGGAAAGGCTCTGGCAAAGTCAAGTATTGGGGATTTTCTATTTTTCAAAAGGGTTCAGATGCATCTGTGCCCTAAAGCACTTCCTACTATTAAACAGCATACTGAGGGGAAGAAAGTGCTTAGACCAACTTCTAATCTGACATGAAACATGATCATGTAACAAGGTGTTGTTTCATCTAGGCATACACAAAATATTACCCAGAGTACAAAATGGTGTATGTACATAACCTGTGCATGTAAAGCTACAGTATATGAAAATTAAAATAAACATTGTGTATCTGTGCATATTATGCATACAAATCTAATACCAGGTACATGTACTTAAATAAAGTGAAACTTATTGACAAATGCAATATTCTGCATTAACAGAAGAGCAGCATGCTGCAAATGGCATATTTCAGTGATGTAAGAGATTTTTACCCATTCATTATTATCAGCTACATTTCTAAGTTGAATAAAAACTTACCTGTCATCCTGACCCAGAATTCAAGTGTATTCTCTTCACAGTATTTTTGTCCTGGGAAAACTGACTCAGTTACTGTCCTGGGTTCAGCCATAATAGTTATTTTTATTCCTGAGTTACCAGCTGGGCTTAAACCATGACATTTACTTACCTGGACCCATAGTTTAAGTTGTTAGCTGAACTAAAAATTGAAGCCAAATAACCCAGCTATTAATGCTGTGCCTTTTCCATTAGGTGATTCCTCTTACCATGGCAGGCAGCATGCATAACATGAGAAAGACTGGTGTTTATTTAATCCAAAGCTGATATCCATGTTATCTTCATACTTGGGAAGAAATTTATAATTTTGGCATCAACTTGTCCTTTTAGGCTCAGGTGCCTTATTTTCTGTGATGCAGAAGTTCACAAGGTCTGTACCTTGACATGCTCGATCATTTAATCTAAATCATTTTAAATGAAACATTTTAACTTAAAAATGCAATTTAGAATTAAAAACACTAATAGAATCTTCATTTAGAAATGTTTTCAGGTGTCCGTTTGATAAGCATAGAGGCCAGAGTGCCACATATCTTACTAAAATAATCCAATTATTTTCATTTTCTTTTTAAATCAGAACAAAGGGAAAAGTTATCAATAAGTGGTAACTACTTTTATTCAAGATAATACTCATAAGCAGAGCTAGAAAACTGAAATGGCATTAAATGGCTCCTTTCCTGCCTTTGTCTGTGATCATATCTCACAGTTATCACTACAACTGCGATTTTCAGGTGAAATGTTCACTTGCTTCATGGGATGCTTCTTCAGCACTCTTGCCTGTGTTTTTCTGGGGATTTGAGAGGAATGTGTTTTCTGAAATGGGAAAATAATCTTTTGATAGGTCTGTTTATTTTGAAGTTCAGATAATTTTATTACCACACTTTTCAAAAGGGATATACATTGATTTTATTGAATTTGAAAAAGGGACATTTATTTAGGAAAAAATAATTACTGCTGCCTATTAGCTACTATTATTTTCCTGGTGATACAGCACCCTACTGACAGGCATGCACTGCTCAATACTGTTAAGATCTGCTTTCCAAGTGATTTATAGTTTCACTGTGAACACTGAGACTCAACTTAGCCTCATTCAGGTTAAAATCACAAATGTCTCCATCTGTTCTGGGTCCTTCAGCATATGCTGGGCCTAGCAGTCTTTCAGTATCAAAGTACAACTGACTGGTTTCACACAGATACACTGACTTCTCAAAAAACATTTTTAGCTGGAAAGTTTCTAACAGGTGCCATTGAAACGGTGCTAGCTTTAGAAAAACTGTTGGTTTTCTATACAAAATAACATCATTGATCAGTTGAAAATGTCTTTTCTCTTTAAACATGTTCAGACTTAAAGCGGGCTTGAAATTCCTTGCAAGACTAAAAGAAATAGGTTTATTGAATGAAGACAGCCATTTTTGAAGCATTCTGTATTAATGAATTGTTAAGACTTTCTGGTGTAAGGAATGGCAAAACTCACCTAGATGAGACTAAAATCAAGATAAGTTATAAAAGATTCCTTTATCAGTGTATTTCTTTTTATGCAGTTCAACTATCACATTAGTGTGGAAAATGTAATATTTAAGTTAACAAAACAGTAGAGTTTAGATCTCAACACTGTTAAACTAATTACTTATGAGGGGAAACCTCCAAGTTTTAATGTAACAAAGAAATGGCTTTTATTCCTTCCATGTTAATCTAAAGCTTGTTTTGAGACTTTCCCTTTGAGTGATTTTCAGTTATGGAGGAGATGGTTTTTATTATACTTTGAAGGGAAAGCAGAAGAGCCAGATAAGCCATTAAACTGGCATATTAGTTGTCAAAGCGGCATATTCCAATAGTTTGAAAGTTTGACTTCCAGACGATCAGGTTCGTTAATTTTACTAAGGGGACATTTTTAGAGAGGTAAAAAACCACAACAGTAAAGCGGAAGTGAATCCCTCACCATACCTGTTTTTGTTTATCTTTCTTTAGAAGTTGGGAAATACACACTGAGAGCTTCAACTGGGTTGGTTAAGAATATTCGATTTTATATGTTACCTGAAATTACCAAGTAACTGAGTTAGGTATCAGGCCTGCATTTTAGGACTTGTCATTGCACGTGATGGAGGTTTTAAGCACACCATGCTTATCATCTCTACTTACCACTGCATTATAGTTACAACTTATGCAACAGATTGCACTCAAAGGATGTTAGAAACAGTTGACTGATGTGTAAGGCTCTGTTATATAACACAGGGAATGCTACCTGAACCACCACTAAAGTGCACTGGCAATGCATTTTCCACCTGGAGTTTTGGAGTGTGGCCAGAAGACTCCTTTTGGCTCGTACTCAGCTTCTCTCAAGAACTGATGGCAGCCATTCTTGTTTGCATCACCCAGCACAGCACAGCAATGCTGCAGGCTTTGAAGGCTGACTGACGGCTGCTGGTGTAGTTCTGAGAGGAATGAGACTGCTACGTGGGAAACACCATTCTTTATCTTCTTTGCTATGCAAGGCTTTCCTCAAAAGGATGTGATAGGATATTTGATGCCCTGGAAGGGTACAAATAGAGGCTGCTGAAATATATTCAGATTTATTTTTTTTGTTTTAATGCAAATTGGCGGCAACAGTTGTCCAAGACTGTCACAAGATCAGGAACTCTCAGTTCATCTGTTCATGAAATACACTAAGATGCAAGCAGAGACAAGCCAACCCTAATCAAAGGTTGAAAAATGTTTCTGTAATTAGATGGGATTGCTTGTTGGCCCAAGAAATTAGAGAAAGCTCTTACAGCACGAACAGTAACAGAGTTCATTGACTCTAGTAATTTTTCCCTTCACAGTGTCATGACTCACAATAACATTTTGATTTTCATTTTAAGTTGTTTGGATTTTGTTGCTTCCACTGCCTTATTCTTAGGCTGTAATGTATTAAGATAATACATTATCTTAATAACTTACCACCACAATAATGCTGTGGTAGGTTTTTGTTTGTTTGTTTGTTTTTCCTAAGAAAATAAAGAGAATCTCCTTTTAATGCCATTTTTTATGTCAGCATCCCCCTCTCATATCTTTTCCCTGCTTGTGTCTAATTCATCAGCCTACAGCCATTTCACTATATGAATGTGGTGAGTTGAAGCAGGAGCTGCAGTAAGAAAAACACTTGTGTTTCCAGGTATGTTAGTATGCCATCTTTCTAAAAGACTTGAACAAAGAAAGTGGGAATGTACAGCAGAACGGCAGGTGAAATGCCATTAGAATACTGCAAGTTGCATTGGTATATTGCAATCAGGATTAATGAGGGTCAATATACAGCTTTCATTGTTAATAAGCATAGGAAGAAATAAATCAGGATCCCACTCATTTTTGCTTGAGAGAAGGCAGTCACAGATCACTTCCAGCACTTTCCTCAATGAATGATGTGCCATGCTAGATGAGGCAGAGCTTATTTGTGTCATTACAAATGCATAAAACAAGTTCCCCGGGCTATCTATCAGTGGGGACCTTTTATCCTCCCCCTGTGTGAGATCTGAACAGGTTTGCATCTTTGTATCTGAAACTATGATCATGACAACTTAAAGTGTTACTTCATGAACGCTGTTCAAAAATCAGACTTGCCATGCATGCAATCAACAGCCTGAAATATATGGATGGCTGCATCAAGCCTCCACGGCTCCTCATAGCTAAGCACATTCCTCATCTTTGTACTGTCTAAGGTCTGCAAAAGGCTGCATTATGTGACAGCTGTTTATATGGATGACAAAGAGATTCATATACATACACACAATTAGATTTATATAGTGTTTTAAGTACTGCAATGTTGAATCACCTAAATATCTGAGACCAGAGGCTCACCACTCTCCAGACATTCAGTTTTTCAAAGAGCAAGCTGAACTACAACACAGTAAGTATAAAACATCATAAAGAATAAAAGTTAAGGTTAAAATTATTCTTAAACTGAAAATAATAAATAAAATAATAAAATGTTCAGGATAATTGACACAGCTGCTTGAAAAAAAAGTGCAAATCACAAAACTATAAATGTTTTTCTATGCTAGGATTACTTCATGCCTGAGCACACAGTTGACTGCTGTAATGCAGCTCCTGTAACCTCTGCAGTGTTATTACCTAACAAAATGGATTTCACTTGATGGCATTTTTTATTGTGCAGTGTGCTGAGCAGCAGCCACGCATACACAGACACAATTAACAGGACTGATACTTGGAGCTCTGCAATGCTCTGTGCATTTATCCAAGATAAGTCCCTAGCCTTGATACTCAGTGTGTTGCTTTTGAATGTTTACTTCAAAGAGGTAGAGAGGGGTGTTCGATAAACTTAAAACACAGAGGAAAGGTGGAAACTATCTGAGTGCAGCCAAACCATTTTAGGAAGTTGTCTGCATAGATGTATTCGGGACAGGATGCAGCAAGAAGTCAGGTCCTATGGGAAAGTAATCATACACTAATTGCAGTAGTTCAATCTCAGATATGCGGTTTAAAAAAACCCAGCTATAATACCACTGGGTATTATTTCTCCATAGCTCACACATGACATATTAAAGGAAGATCTGCCTTGACAGATGGTCTTTCAAAAAGCTGATGGGGCCATAGCTCAAGCTTTAAGTGGAATAAGCACTACATTATTCTTTTCTACCACTTAAAAAAAAAAAAAGAAAAAAAGAAAAATCCTTTCTTACATCTCAGTGCATAGCAAATATCGTTACCTGTCCTACAATCATATGGGCTTTTTGAGCACAGGTTGCATTCTTATTCTAGATTCTGTATGATATATAGATTCCTTCAAGCAGATCATGGTATAAAATATAGCAAGTTCTTTTCCAACAACAGTAATAATTCCAAAAACCTAACAACTTCATTATAGGATTCTGTGAGGTTGCAGATTTCAAGCCAAAGTTTGTAAAAGCACATAAGCAAACAAGTCTAATTACAATTGCTGTTCAGCTCTTATGAAATTCTCCAACACTTTACTACCAATTTATCTTTTACTAAAATGACACCAAGTAAGATTATTGCCTCTCCGCAAGGTGGTAGAAAACATTCAGGGTCTTGCAGAACCTTTCCCCAGTGGAGAAGAAATCAATTAGATAAAATCTGAGTATACATGAAATACAGCTTGATATAAATTCAAGCATAAGCTCTACCTCAAGCATCAGAGCTTTGCAGGTGAAACAACCTTTTAGCATGTAACATAGTTTTCAAGCACTGATTCTGCTTCAGGTATTCAAGCACTCTGTTAGGAACAAAATTCCTTGCACCGCCCAAGAAACATTACATAAGAAAAGTGACAGCTGCACTTTGCATATCTTCTAGAAACACACCATTTTATTTACAGACTTAAGAGAGACTGTAACATTCATCTAGGCAGCTTGTTATGCAATTTATATGGTACAATTTGCTTCTAAAATGAGAGTACAGACTGCCTTTTATGTCTTTATATAACGTGCCATGTAGGAACTACAGGCATTACACAGATTTGGGGTTGGAATCTATACTGATTTCCAATATAGTAAGTATAGTCATTAAATACAAAGCCTGTATGTTCTTTCTTAATTTTCTTTCATTCAGAAACACCCTCAAAACGGATAGCTATCAAGACAGATAGCACAGCTCTATTTTAAATATTATTATTGCTAAATTTTATTCTCCTACAGTTTAAGATTACAGGCACAAAGAGTACATGAAATGGGGTAATAAACTTGAAAAGGCAGAGTTCTGCAGATGCAAATTTCCACTGTTCTCAAAGTGAATGTGATTTTTCCTTTTCATGAATTACAAGTGGAACACAGATTAGGTTTGCTATAAATCTTGGTGAACTCATTTAAATGGTTATATTATTGCATATCAGAGTGATAATTCATGTGACAATTGTAGAAATCACATGAACATTCAGCATCAACTGATTTTTGCCAAACTTACTTTATTTAGCTCTAACATCATCTGCATATTTCAATTTGGTCAGCATGATTTTTAAACGGTAAAGATAATGATAAATGAAGCTGTTTATTGCCACATGAGGTGATTATCACACAACTGTTAGTCCAATGACCGCCCTTATAACAACAAAGGCAAGTCTTTATGGGTTAGTATTGCTCACTTGGTCTTTGTTTTGCAGCATTCCTGCTGCTTTATAGCAAAGAAAACACTGTCTGCAAAGCAGTTTCCTACTGTGTACTTCCGATGTAAAGCTTTTGCTTTATACACCAATTCAAACATTATCACTCATTTTTGAATTTAAAATGATCAAATAAGCAAAAAGACTAGTAAGCACATAACTCCATCAGTAGCACATACATCTTTTCACACAAAAAGGAAGCCAAAGTTAACCTCTTTCTAGTGCTTCAGACACAGTGATAGGTATTTTGCTATTTAACTCTGAGTCATTTCTGGAGGTGATCTTACATTTTAACCAATATATCCCTTGTTGCTCTATGCAATTTGTTCAGTATATTTACTGACTAAAAGAAAAGCATTAGGCCATTAGGCACTGTCATTAAATACAAACCTACTGGAATCATGGCCATCATACAGAAGAGAAGGAAAACAACCTATCACCCCAGCTATCACACTGACTGTAATAAAAGCCATCCTTTGGCATTTATTCTTCATAGTGAGACATTATTGAGTAGGTTCACACATTGCATTTCACACAAAACACTGAATGCAGCAGCAACACACAGCTTGGCTGAATTTTGAATTTTGGGTAGTGATAAAGCAAGGAAACATTACCTAGATGCTGGAATTGGAACAGATTATGGCTGCTATTGAAGAAGTTACTACGCTACTTCAACAATTCTGCATATTATAAATAATCTGGATTGAACGGACAGAATGAGTTTTTAAGGTTAGACACATCCTTCGAGCATAAAAGGCCATTTGGCTTCAAGGACAGCAGCAGCAGTGAGCTGGACAAGCTCACAGAACATGGGAAAGGAGTATGTGACAAGTGTGGATGAAAAATCACAGGGAGAAGCCTAGAAAATCTCTCATGTTTCTTGAAGAAGTCATTAGGGACAGGCATGGAAATAAAAACAGTGAGGAAGGGTGACATTTAAAACTTTACAGAGAAAGTACAGAAAGTGACAGTAAACAGGGGCTCAAGTGCCTTCACTCAACAACACTGAGTTTATGCCATGCATCCTTTTTAATAACTGGGTTTTTTTCAAGTATTTTCAAGTGTGTGGCAGAGGATTTTCTTGAAGATAAAGTTTTCCTACTTAATATGTATATGATTTCCTTTGCAAGGGTTTCTCACATTTCTAAACATGTCCTTTCTTAGGACTTTGAGTTTTACTACTGTTCTACTACCTCTCACCTTGAATAAGTTTGGCCCATTCCTGCTTTCCTAAGAAATTATTATTGCATTTCCCCACTCTTCTTTTCCTATGTCTTCTTTGACACATAAATGGTATTTATGTTCAACACAATAGTTTCTTGAACAGTGCCCAGAGCATTGTCTGTGCACATCTCGCTTTCCCATATCTGTGATGACACCACTAACAATTTTAATGTACAAAGAGATTTTGGCATGACACAGCAATACAGAAGTTGAATTCACAGCTCCTGATAATGAAAAATAGGCACCTGCCATAGATGACCCATCCTGGACAAGAAAAACATTATAGAACTAGGGAATTAAACAACAACCAAAATTGGAAATTACTTTATACCATCAAAAGAAATCTAGGAAAATGACTTCTTGCTCATAGCCCATAATTTAAACCAGAAAAATTCCAAGAAAGATGACTTTACAAAGTGTTTACCTGGAAGCAGAGTCAAAGTCATGAAAATTCAAACAAACCAGTAAGATTATGCCAACAGCCTTCTTATCAAAAGTAATCCAAGCAGAGAGGGGAGAAGTAAACTCATGCACATTAACCAACAAGTACTAAGCATCCAGGATCCCTGCTTTGGACACTGAGTTCTGGACCTATCCTCCAGTTACCCCAAAGAGCTGAATATCTTACCTGCCTCATCTGGAGCAGAGCAACTGCCAGCAACATTAGGGTTGGAATTCCGTAACAAACTGTCTCAGACATGGAAGAATTTAGAGGAATTGCGCCAGGACCTGATGCTCTGTCTTAAAGGACAAACTTATGTTAGAAATGCACAAAGCTTTAACATTTTACCCACTTGCAGCACATGAAAAAACATCTGGCTGGAATCATAGCAATAAATGTATTTTGTCACTGAGGTACTTTCTGTTTCTCACTGAGTCAGAACTGCATAGAGTTCACAACAGCATTGTTATATATAAGATGTCAAAACACGCTTCATGCAGAAACACTTGGCTTTATGACGCTGCAGTTCCACTGCACCTAGAGAGGTTTCCTTAGAGCCCTAAGCCAGAGGGATATATAAACAGAACTACAGCCAGGCTCATCTCTCTGTGACATCAGCAATTCCCTCTCATGCTTCACTTCCCTTGCACACCTGAGATACCTGAAATTAGTTCAATGTGGCTGGCTTGAATAGCAGCAATTTCCTGGGAGTGATTCACTGTTTCACACATTGAGTTTTTCTTAAAACAAACCACCCTTTCCTTAAATTAAAATCTGTTATTCCTCATCAAATTAAAAAGCCCCTCAGTTACGGTGAAAAGCTATCTACTTTTCTCCTTACAAAAAAAAAGCAACAGAAAAGTAAATCCATATTCAAGCAGAGAAAGAAAAGAAGTTTAATTTATCCCGTTGTTCTACAGTATATGTGAGCATATATTTTACTGCATTAAATAGGTAAATATCTAGGGCCTGACCACTGGGTAAAAATGCTTTTTTTTCTATCAAGGAATGGATACACGGTTCCCTGACATACAAGTCATAGTGTTCATAGACAGCACAGTGTGAAATATTTTCCCTCAAAACCATATTTCTCACCTTTTTTTATCTCCTCTTTCTCGTTCTACTATTTTTCAGTTGAAGAACTGTGATACTACTGTAAGTTTTCTTGTCCAACACACCAGAGAAGTCTTTCTCTTTCTTTGGGCAGATCTGGGAGTTTGACCTCCTCACACCTTCAGCCTTGTGAGAGAAATCCCTACCTCTGCCTCTGAGCTGAGTCTTCTGAAGGCTACAGTGCAGACAAAGGAGGAAGCAGTTGAGCCTTGGCCTCCCAATTAATTTTTAGCTCTCTAACCATCAGAATATCTTTTATTTGAAGAAAGTTTATCAAGTTCATATCTTCCTTTATAGGAACATAATTTATTCCAAGAAAAAAGAAAAAAAAATCCAAGACTAATATGAGCATCTATTACTAGTGATCTGTAAAGATGCTAAAAATTTTAATGAGCTTATAGCAGTAGCTTTACTTCATTTACCTTTTAAAGTCTCTTCTTTCTAGCTTAGATGGCAGGAACAATATTAGACCTTACACATGTTAAATCTTCCCAGCTCTTACCCTTTGTGCCATTTAAGCTAAGTTTAATTAAGGCTAGATGAAAATCGTTCTAAAATTCTAGCCATTGTCTGCATCAGGCTTATCTAAATGTTACCAGTGGCAAGAACAGTTGGAATATTCTGGGACATTTGCTATTCTGAGCATTACGGTATTGTATGAAGCGCTCATTTGGATAATCTTAACTATAAAAGTAGAAATCTAAGAGCTAAAATACATGCATTTGTTATTTTTGGTGAAAAACAGACTGAGTGAACCTACTTGTAGCACTGTAAAGATTAGGTGAATAGATGTTCAACTCAGTACCTGAATTCAGTTCAGGTACTAGCAGAATACAAGCTAATATATTGGGGAAACTAGTCTAATAAGAATAATAAGAAGAAAGGTACAAAATTCTCAGGGAAAAAAGTTAAAGCAGCATTATTTTCATATTTATTTTAAAGTCAAGTCTACTTAAAGTTCCAGTTCAAGGTGGGTTTTAGATATAGTTACCAGCTCACTTAAAAAAATAACTATATTGTCTTCACTACATCAACTAACATGCTTTAACAGAATCACCAGATATGACAGGTATTACTGCATGATCTAATTTTGATTTTACTAATTTCCTTATTTACTATAAACACTAAATACAGCTGTGTTTCTAAAATGTAACTTGGAGTGGAGTTTTTAACTCTGAGAAGTAGTAGTTGTTTTTCCCAACCTATTAAAGTGGCTTGGAACAAATGTATACCTCTACCTTCATGCAAAAGACCAAATGATTATTTAATACAATTCTAAAGAGAACACACTGAGAACTGCATGACTTTAAAAAACCTTTTTCTTCCATCATTTGCAAATAATTTCCCATGATTCATCACATAACATTATTCAAGCCTTTTCCAAAGGAACTATCAGACTCATAAATTATTTAATGGTAATTCTGTGTTGAACACGTTTCACCCCATTTCATACTACTGGTATAATTACATTTTTTTTCCTCGAAATAACTCAACCATTCCTTGATAATCAGAGTGAATCACAAAGAGTTTTTTAATCAACTAAATGATGGGTAAAGCTAGAAAGAAAACTAAGACTATACCCAGAACCTATGAAAATAGAGAATCGCAGTAACATCTCTGCTCTTTGTGTTTCACTTCGAGCTGTACATATTGAACATGTGTTCAAAACCAAAAAGGACAAAGATTAAAAAAACCAAGGTTAATATATAAGACCAAGCAACTGCATCACTCTTAACTATTTACCAGATTTGTCTTGAGTCAGGCTACATTTAAAGCTTAGATGTGAAGGAAAAAATGCTATTCCTAACAGGGCACATGGAACCCAATAACTTTCTTCTTCATGCTTAATAATCTTGTATGTGAGGGACCAATCTAATTTGTGGAAATGAATTGTACCTTAGGGATATGTTATTTCAACCCAAACTGAACATATTATTCATTCTAAAAAAGTAGCAATAAAGATTATATAAGATGTAATTCATTATTTTTCTAAATGCTCTATGAATCCACTGGGAGGTGAGACTTAAATAGCTTATAAGAAGACTACCTTAATTAGGTTGCTTTTCAAATCAAATACAATATAATTTTAACATAAAAATGTCACTCAAGGGAAGTATTCCATTTACAAGGATGATTCATGAAATTTAAAGGGGGAAAAAATAAGATCGATCCATGGCTAATATAACATGTGAAGGCATCTAAGAGAAGGAAGGATACACACGTAAACGGACATGTACAAATATGCAACTAGCTATGAGCTATATACAGATATCCATCTCATATTCATGCATGCCTACACACCCTCACAGAGAAAGGCAATTTGTTACCAGAGCAACCATGGTCAGTTGTTTTTTTTGTCCTCCATCAGAATTGGTTTGCATTTTTGTTAACTCATTTTAGCTACTAGAAGCTCAAAAGGATTTATTGTACAAACACATTTATTTAAGCTTAGTATTTACGTTTACATTTCTAAGAATGTCTTTTCCAGCATTATGGTAAAAAAAGAAGAAAATATTTTTCAGAGATTTACTAGCACTTCATTGTAAGACACTGAAGTTATAATTGAGGTACTTCGCCTCAGTAGTGCTATTAAAATATTGATGTATATGCCATAGAAATAGTTATTGCCTTTTCTTTGTACAGAGAAATGCTTCAGTTTCTCAGATCCCAGAATGCAGTAATTTCCATAAATATTGACTTTTAATGAGGGACGTGGTCAATGATTTAATTTGTGGGCTGCAATTCCACTGCAATTTAAGAAGCAGCGGTAAAAGTTGAAATTTAGGAGCTTTAATTCTCAGTGTATCCCGTTCTAAAGACACTTAGTACTAAGGTTTCTAAACCTTCAAATAGTATTTAAATGAAGTACTTGAATTCCACTGTTACCATGCACTTGCAACACTCCAGGTACCCAGATGCGGTTGAATTTTCAGCGAAATTTGAAACTTCTAGCCTCACCTTTTCTGCATCCCTGTTAACATAGTAGAAAACACATACTGTAGGAAAATCTAAGTGTTCAAGGATTTACGCATCCTAGGAAAGCATGGTCCTTGGCTAGAAAGTGCTGTATATAGTTCACTTACAATTCTTTTTCCTTATGCAAGAAATTAATTGAAATGAAGAGGTATTTTGAGCAAATAGGGAAAGAGAGAAGCAAAATCTATGCTTTTATCACTTTTTTCCTACCTTCTTACTGTTGCAAAAGGGTGTAAAAGCCTGTGAGTCAAAGCAAACAGAGGATACAGTATTCTGTGATAGGACCACTCATATCTTCTATACTAGAAACATGTCTATACTTAGACTAATATATTTTATTAACTACAGTCTGTTCATCAGAGATACTTTTCCAATAAATAAAAATCACATCACCTGCAGAGAAATGACATATATGAAGTGCCTGGGGGCTGCAAACAGTATTTTTCCTCATAAATGGCAAGAGGGATTTTGTAATACGATTTCACATACAGCTCAGATATTTTAATACATAATGCTAAGTAGTGCTTCACTAGATCTGTGAAAAAATGTTATTAGTTTTTGGCTTGGTGAAAGACTATAATTTTTAGTCAATTCTGGGTCAATCTTTTTCGAGTTTGCTTAGAACAAACAACAGATGTTGTTTTGAGTCAAATTAAACTTTGTTTTTAGCTGTATATTTTAACCTTAAAATCTGCTCGTTTTAAGCAGCTTCCTAGATGAAATTTTGCTTCAAAATTGAAAAGAAACAAACTAAAACCAAAACCAAACCCACACAGAAGAAAAACCCAAACAACCAAACCAAAAAAAAACCAAACAAAATAACACACCCCCCTCCCCCCAAAAAACAAACAACAACAAAACAACAACAAAAAAACACACACACAAAAAACCCAAATGAACAAACAAACAAACAAAAAAAACAAAACCTAAAAAAGAACCACTTTAAGCACGTTTCTTTTAAAACGTCTTTCTGGAATTTTAGTTGACTTTCTTTGCTGGACAATGCGATGTACTTGCCAAATGAAAACCCTTATCACAACTTTGCACCAGTCTATCCTGATCTGCAGACCGAAGTCACCCAGCTGCAGATACCTCTGTTTCATCGCCCACAGAAGGTGATTGTTACTCACTGCCAGTGAATGAAGCATGCCAAACAGCAATCTTTCTATAGTCTCAAAAAGATAAGGCTGTAGTAATAAGCAGTTCTGAAATCTCAAGAGACTTAGAAATAACCAGAACCCTCTTGTTAATGAACAAAAAAACCAATGAATCAGTTCCACATAGTAATCTGTATAGCAAATAGGTAGAGTGATGGATTGTCATGCACAAGCATCCTGTACCCAAATACTGATTACATACTTTATAGCATAATGTTCTCCATGTGTATAACTATGCAGATTTAAAATAAATTACATCCTTTGTTATGATTAATATTTGATGTACTTAATGATATTTGACAGATTCCAATCCTTTATTTTTTAGTATTTTCTTCTTGTATCACATGTTCTCTCAGTCTAGCCTTTTCCAAACTATTTGCTAAGATGTCCTTTTCGCTGTGTAAAGCATCAAAATGCTAAGGACTGTGGCATTTTGAACACATCCCAATCATTCCACAGTAAGAGCCCCTAACATCCTGCCACAGCTGGGCCTTCAGAACATATGAAAGATCCCTTACTATAGATGAGAAGAGCTGGGAAAAAGATCAGCTTCTCAGAGCCCATCATGAGTAACTTTGGCATTTGAATCCACAGATATGCATATTCATCGATCAGCTCTTCCTTTTGGGCACTGATTGACTTTATGACCTAAGGAGGAAGAAAAGTTTTTGATATCAAAAAAGTTCTACACCAGTCATTCGACCTCTTGTGTTAATAGAAAACTAATCAGCCAATGCCTGAAGGAGATTAAATGTACTCCTTTAAACACGGATGATGATGTCCTCCAAGCTAAGGTGAACATATCTCTCGCATGCAATCATGACTTTACTGATAGTTATTCCACACATGGAATGAAACAGTTCAGATCCACATCTCCTAGGAGAATTCTCTGTTCCAGTTTGTGCAGTTCCCACCTGATGCCCTTTAGCTGGCTCCTCCAAGGCCTGAAATACTCTCACAGGTTCATAGGCCATCTTCTTCAGCAAAATGAACTGCCTCCCAGCCTGTCTTTCTCATAGTGCATGCATATTTTGTGTGGGCATGAGGTTACAACGCTTTGGCTGTAGGGTCATTGCAATATGAGTGCACATTTCTAGATATGTTACTCAGAAGGTCCACAAAAAACAGATCCATTAGTGCACAAAGGAAGGAGAGAGGTGGTGGGTAACAGCAGCCTCCTTCACCCCAGGGGACAACGAAAACATTATACAAATGAGATTGTATAAATTTACAAGTAAATCACTGTCTGACCACATCTTGCAGCAGTCCCAGACCTCCCACCACCTTCTGCTTCACAAGCTCTTCAAGCTAAGTGTGTGTCACAACATCTGTACTAGCTGCTTCCAAGACAACCTCAGGGGAAGTGGAAGATCAATATACCAATCCGCAAAGCTTTCTTTGCCCTGAATCTCTCTCTGCTACGCTTTGGAGTGTAGAGGACTTCATGCTCTCCAGTTCTGTGTAATGGCTAACCAGCAAGTAGTTGGTTGTTTTGGTTTTTTTTAAGGAAAATTACTAATAACACAAACATCTGAAATTTACATTTCGATGGCTCATTTGGGATTCTGCTCTGATCACTACAGTTTAGGTAAGCGGAGATCACCAAGGAATAGGGAGAGAAAAAGAAAAAAAGAATTTCTGGAAGAAATATTTTTCAAAGGAAAAGAGAGATTTCAGTTGTGTGTGAGGGTGGTTTTTTATTATTTCCTGTAATTTTACAGCCTGCTCTTTGATTTTCTGTGCAAGAAACAGTCTGCCTGTCTTATCTGTAAAAGAAGATAAGGGCACATCACATCATAGTATTTTGAACCAACTCTTAGCCTTAGACTCTGCTCTAAGGTCTCACTATTCCCAGAGGATATAGATAGAAATGTCTGTCTCAGGGGGACAATATTTTTCCTTCAAATTATATGACAAGTCTTTAAGAGAAGTTATTTGTCCATTATGCTACAATATATCTAGAAATGGTATCCATCATGACTGCGGAAAAATAATTCATTTTCAGACCTGTCAGTCTGAGCAGACAAAATAGGTAGCCATCTCAGCATGGAAAAAGAGAGACAGCTCATCCTCCATTAAAGTTTAGCACTGTCAAGGGACCTCTGGCATCCAGTGAGTTAGTTATTTCTTCCTAGCAGTTACCTTTACTTTTTTAACAGGAAGTTCAAGCTTAGAGTTGGAGTACAGCTATTTTAACACTGATGGCAGGAGAGAGTGCGTACTCAACCTATACCTCTGCTGTGCAGGAAAACAAGCATCAGCGTTCCATACTACTCACAGTTTATCCCTTGTTTGTGATATCCAGGGAAAAAGACGCAGTAAATGGCTAATAGAAAAATTCAGAATAGAGGCTAATGAAATCATATTAGGAATGTGCAACAAAATCATAAAGTTTTGGAATGCACAGACACTTGTCATATAATGTAACGATGGCGTTAACTGCTTCTTGGATAGAAA
>JAVHNF010043063.1:0-10124 GCA_034783455.1 Micropsitta finschii
TCTCACATAAAGAGCAACTCCACCACCTCGCTTTGCTGGTCTATCTTTCCGAAAAAGGACATAGCCATCCATGACCATATTCCAGTCATGCGAGCTGTCCCACCATGTCTCCGTGATTGCTACTGTAGATGTGGAATCTGTGACTCTATAGATAATCAAATACGACAATCCTCAACTTTTAGAGTAAAATATCCCACATTGAAGATACAGTATACTGGTATGTATTCCCAGGGTTCTGTAACTCAAACTACAGGAAAATCACAGCTGATTGTTTGACAGCTTTTTGTTTTCAAGCTAACTGCTAGGACATAGAATCAACTCTTGATTACTCAGCTTGATGTTCCACTTGTTTTCAATCTTTCAATGAACAGCAATATATATGCAAAGTAATGCAGGGGAAGTACTTCAGTGATTTATTCTGTGTTCTGAAATACAAGATTGGAAAGAATTACAGAAAATATTTGCCTATTCTGCGGCATGACACAGTGATTTTAAAATCAAAAGTCTTTTGGAGGAGATGGCAATATTGTATATGTTGATGTTGCTTTTATTCCTGAAGAATTAAATACAGGAATATTATTTTGCCTGTAATGAGTTTTATTTTTAATATGAACTTAATTTATAAACACTAATATGGGTCTTTGCTGGGCATTCTTAATGGGTGAGATTGGTAGCACCTTGAACATTTGTGTGATGTAGAATGAACTGATGTAATAAAACTTGGGTAGCTTCATTTTATACTGGAAGATTCTAAGTTGTCAGCTTTGCAGTTTTTTATTTGCAGACTGTCTAGTAGTCTGACTGAATATCAGAGGCAGTGCACTGGGGGTCTTTGCATTTGGACTCAAACCAGTAGCCCATGATATGATGGCAATTTTCATATATGACTGGAATGTCTTGATGGCATTTTGAGCATTGCGCACAAAATTCCTCTGTCCACACACTCTAAACAAACTTCCTCCATCTCCTTAACTTTATTTAAAAATATAGTCTTACAGTTCATTTCACAGTTGAGTTTCTGATCAAGGTATAAAGGATGGTGTTTTAAGAAACCTTTTTTATCTAATTAAAAACTGTTAAGAAAGTTCAGATTTCTGTACAGCAAAATAATTCTCATATAGAAAACTTTTCTTTGCTTCCCAGTGTGACTCTTCCTAATGAAAACTGAGTTCCACCAGGGGATAGGAATAGGATCTTAATATGAGCTAAAAATAACTAGGTAGATTTTAAAAAGAGCTTTAAACATTAGCATGAGAAGGAAAATAAAATATTTAAATACTGAATCTTTATGAGCAGAAGTTAAACCTGAACCAACGGTAAATTTAATATACTTCTGTGGTGCAAATCAGAAGTTTCACACAGCATTTTCAACACTAGGAGACAGACCATGATAGAAGTGAAAAGCTCAGTATGTCTTGAGTTATCCAGTATTCTATCCCGGGGTGAGGTGCTCCTTGGTTTCATAGAATCATAGACTCAAGTAGGTTGGAAAAGACCTTTAAGATCATCAAGTCCAACCTTTATCCCCACACTGCCAAGGCCACCACTAAACCATATCGCTAAGGGCCTTATCTACACTGGTTTTGAACACTTCCTGGAATGGTGATTCCACCCTGGGCAGCATGTTCCAATTCCTGATCACCCTTTCGATGAAGAATTTTTCCCCAATATCAGGTCTAAACTTCCCATGGCACAGCTTGAGGCTGTTACCACTTGTTTTATCACTTGTTACTTGGGAGAAGGGACCAGACACCTCCTCTCTCCATCCTTCCTTCAGGTAATTGTAGAAAGCAATAAGGTCCCACCTTCTCTTCTCCAGACTAAACAACCCTAGTTTCCTCAGCTGTTCCTCATAAAACTTATGCTCCAGGCCATTCACCAGCTTTGTTGTCCTCTGGACCTACTTCAAAAACTCAACCTCTCTCTTGTAGTGAAGGCCCTAGAACTGAGTGCCGTACTTGAGTTGCAGGCTCACCAGTGCTGATTCATGGTGGTAAGTGGGCTGCTTGGCCCCAAGGGTCCCAGCATGTCTGAAAGACACCCAGCTCCTGCTCAACTCAAGCTTCTATTGGGAACACAACTGTTGGAGCCAGTCATGACCTTGACTCAGCCCTGGGCATTTCCCCCATAGCTCCTAGAGCAAGGCAGGGCCAGCCTGGTGCTGCTGGGTCATGCACATCCAGGATGTGGGGAGGAGGGAGGAAGGCATGTCCTCTTCATGTGCTTGCTGTCACCCGTGAAGGAACAGGTGAACTGGTCACCTTAAAGCTTGAGGGACTTTCATGAACACTGGTAGCTGTATGACAGATACACAGGGGTACCCTCAACAAGGGGAAAGTTTGGCTGGCACTGGGCTGGCATTGCCACAGCAAGCTGCTTTGGCCGCTCAAGATCACAGGGATGGCCCCAAGATTTGCCGTCTGCTGACAGAGGTAGCGGGGCTACAGGAGGACAGCAAGGGAGGTTATTTGCAAGGGGCCAAGAGCCCATGGGAGTTACTGACAAATTCTGTCACTGAAAAAAGCAATGTTCCTGGTGGAAAAAATGAAAGTCAACCAATGTGGCCTCAGAGAGAAATCCAGAAGACAAGTGAAAATCCCAAATTTATTACCCGTATAATGGGCAGTCCATTTTGTGGCTTGACAAAATTATGAGGAAAAAGCAACTGTGGCAGTTAATCAAAACTTTCTAATTTGCTTCATGCTCAACAGCACATCCATACCTCCTCTTTAGTCATTCCCCTAATAGGATGCAGCCTTATCTGTCTAACCTTGTGATCTTGAGGCCATGAGATTACATGCAAATTTGTGATTTTACATCTGAAAAACCTTAGCATAAATGTAACATAACTAATACAGTTTCTCTCTCATGTGCAGCAGGGAGATGAAATTGTTTTTTAAGTGTCACTTGCCTTATGCATTTAACAAAGAGACTGTTTACTGCTCTATGCTGTAATGTTGGAGGTCTGTCAAGATCCACCCAACAGACTCCCTAGAGAGGGGCTGCAAGCGGTACTGGGTGGTGTTCACCAGCATTGCTGAGGAATGGATGAAAATATGTCTGACACCAAGGAAGGGGAGAAACCTCATCACTGCCAGACAGGGTCACAGCATACAGCTATGAGCTGTTTCTAGATTTACATGATAATAAATACTGTATGTGACAACAAACATAAAGGATGGCAACTACAGTGGAGGCCTTGCACTGGACAGAAGGGTGCTGAATAATAATGAGTCATCCTTACACTGGCAACCTAGCATAAATCAAGCAGTTTAGGTGGATTTGCAGATGAGTGTATGTGTAGAGATATAATTTCATTATTTCTTATTCAGTTATCTATCACAGATGATGACGTATGCATAACATCTAGGTTCAAAGCATACATACTGGCTGGAATAACTTAAGCATAATAGTAGTGAAGCATGTGTGTGTGGAATATGCACTTTAGACAACTACTAAATATCAATATTCTGGACATGGCAATATGCACTGTATAGAAAGGAAGCCATGCCTAGGAAGCTTTGGGACTGCAAAGTTGGGTGACACCAGTACTTGCAAACCCAGTGACTTCACTGTTTCCTTGCTTATCGTCATTCCTGCATAACGGAAGCCCAACTGGTGTTGTTAGTATTGAGTTTATAGCAGAAGCTCACTAGTTTCTGGCTGGTGTAGGGACAAACCCTGAAGATGCAGCCAACATTTTTGGAACATGCTGCTGGGTTAGATTTGGTTGTCCAGAACAAATATTCTTGTTTTTTTTTTCCTTTGTGTAATGTTGCAAATTACTTAGAATAGGTTAACAGCATTACACATGAGGAGCCCAGTAAGGACTTCCTGGAACGAAAGAGAAGGAGATCCTTCCAGACTCCTTAAATAAATTACTGGGGGGAGGGGGGATTGGGAAGATGTAAAGAGCAAAATGCAGGATCAAATGTTAACTAAGAACAGTGAGAAAGAAAACAGGAGAGTTCTGCTGCAGGGGTTCTTAAGCATTAGAAGTATTTTGT
The DNA here is from genome assembly GCA_034783455.1 of Micropsitta finschii. Lineage (NCBI taxonomy): Eukaryota > Metazoa > Chordata > Aves > Psittaciformes > Psittacidae > Micropsitta > Micropsitta finschii. The sequence goes on from JAVHNF010043063.1 coordinate 4,008, forward strand.
TTAAATATTTTCAGTATTACAGCAATATGGATGAAGCACAAGAATATGATCACATGACTAAAACAAGTTTTGAGATAGAATATATGGGAAACTGAGAACAGATTGTGATAGGACAGCAGGAGGCATGCTGGAATCAGTGGCAGGGTAAGATCAGAACAGACTACAGAAGAAGATAACCATAGCAGTCAGATTCTGAAAAGGAAGAAGGGCTGGAAGAAAAGGTTGGAGAGCATCAGCTTGCTTCCACAGAGGAAAGAAAGGTTACGGCTGGTGGGAAAGCATGGGAGGTGGCATTCTGCAGTGATAATGAAGTGAATAATATCAGTGAATGGTAACTCCCCTGAGACCAAGCACATAAATCTGAGGAAATTCAGCAAGGGAAAGTACAATAAAGGTGTTAATGCAAACATTAAGAATAGATGAGTTGCATTGACAAATAAGATTGGACAAGGTGTAAAGAATGTGAAATCAGACACTTCTTAAATCTTTTTAAAAGTTTGTGGTGTTTAATTAGGATGGGAAGAGTGAAATTTCTGAGGTGAAATGCTTAAAAGTATAAAGACTTCTGCTCTGAATGTAGAATTAGGCTCCAGAGAAGAAAAATCTACAACTAATAACACAAATGAGTTTCCTGCTAACCATAAAGCTTGTAGCAATGTTTTCATGGAAAAGTTCCATGTAAGAAATTCTGGTTTGGGTTTTGGGGTTTTTTAAAGGTTTAATAACAATGGGGGTTAAAACAACTGGGATTTAGATTATTATTTATTTATTTTTTTAATATTAGTAGAATATTTAGTGACCTGCAAATTCAGTTGCTTCAGGAGTTTCAGTCAGAAATAATTAGAGTAACCAGACAAGTAATATAAAACCTGTAATTACTTATCTAGAAAGATCTACTGTGCCCTCAGTTCTCAAAATTAAACCAGAAGGTCAGTAGATTAATAAATTTGTAAAGTTTATTTTTAAAAAGCTAAATCTTATTTCCCTCCAAAAAAAGAAAAAAATTAACTAAACCTTTCAAAAAGAACTAAGAAGACTAAACACAACAATATGTAATTGTCCATAAGGACTTACATTATAGCGAATGAAATAGCTGAAAAAGAGTGTATCTGTTCCTCACTGAAAAATCCATTACTTAAGGAACTGGTCTACAGACAAGAAAAACTTAAAGAGGTAAGTTAAGATTAATTATTTTACATATCTATTATTATTTATTCTTATTTGGTAGTGATGACATGCACATTACAGGAAAAAAAAAAGTATTAAATTTTGCAAAAGCTTTAAAAAAAGAAAGCATCCAATGTTTTCTTTTAGGTTTCATTTTGTTTGATCTGTATTTTTAGTCAAAATTCTAATATGGAAATGGGATGCGGAGAAGTATCGTCTGATAGAGACTACGTTTTTAATAAACCCAAAGTTCAAATAGTTTTCTATATTCATACTTTCAAGTGAAAAGAAAGTACCAAACAATGTATTCCAGAATAATTTTCCTAGTTTTAGTAACTAGGTAGTTACAGCCAACATACATTCTAAAAAAAAAAAAAAAAAATGGAAAAAAATTATCAGAGGAACATCATGTACAATACATTGTAGGAAATTTGTTCAAGGAGAAGAAGATTCAGGCAAGTTATATAATATATCCACTGGAGATAGTTTTGGACCTATGGGTCATTGCTCACCACAGTTTTAACTGGCCATAAAATAACATTGCCCCACAAAGAAACATCCCCACCCCTTACTCCTACCTCGGCTGCTCTTTCCCTCCTATGTCAGCACAAGTGTACCTGTATTTTTAAAGTATTATTATTCATCCCTTTGTCCTCCCAGTGCCAAGGAATTTTTTATTAATATGTCTGTGTTGAAAGTGTCTGTATCTGAGACAGCAGTGTAGCAAAACGTGAAATGGGCTTCATCTGCTTTCCCAGCTGCAGGTCTGTCCCAAAGGGTGGGTGTTGAGCTACTTGGTGCTTCAGTGGGGACCTTGTTTCACAGGGTAGGCTTTGGGACAAGCTGTGTGCTTAATGCGGAGGCGGAGTGTATCAGGAACTTAGATGAGAGGAAGAACAGTGGGTGCAGAGGCCTTAAAATAAAATAAATTGAAAACACAGACTTGATGAGTGAGATAGAAACTGTCAGCTATTTCAGGGATCTTCTACCAGCCTGATGAATGCTCTGTAATTTTCATACTGTGACGCCAATAAAAATGGGCGTCATTTAGCGGATTACTTGGGCAAGACCTAACCTGTACCAGTTTGCAGATCTCTGTAGTCCATGTACACATGTATGGCTACATATATATACATATACACATACAAAATACCTTGTTCGAGAGGTCATATGCAAGCCCAGATAGCTTAAAGGTAGGAAGAGGATGCGTTCAGTGGGTATATTTGCTTGCTACAGGTATGTACTGTTGATATATAAATGTTCTTTTCAGCTAAATAGCAAGCATGAACTACAGGCAGTAGAAGACATGTTGTACATAAAGGAAGCCATGAGTACCAATCTTAGCTGTCAAAAATATTTGAACTAAAACTACGTTTATGCACAGAATATGGTATGATGTGACCTGTTACTGTTATACTGGAAACCTCACTGATTTTTCATACATTCTTTTGTGGACACAGTGAATTAAAATACTGAGTTGCAAATAACTTTTGAAAGCTTATTCAAAATTATGGCATATTCTGAGACATATAAATGAAGTAAATTCCTCACAAAGTTATAGCAGATGGTTATAGTAGACAAAGTGGAGACCTGCTATATACACCATGACTAAAATTTTGAACCAAGAACTCAAGGGGATATTACGTGGTGGAATTTATCTTAATAATCCTATATTGTAGGCACTTACCACCATTTTTATTTTTTTAGTAATTTATTCAAGGTTATTTCTCTTTCTATGCCTGAAAGGACCAAAGTTAACATAGATGAGTCTAATGATATTGGAGAAGCATCTGATTTTCTATGATACTATTTCTAATATATGTTCCTGTCTTTTCATTAAGGCAGACATAAGAGTCTTCACACAAAACACGTTAAACTTTTAAGTTTTCTTTTTCTCAGAAGAATGACTTCCTTGTGATTCACAGCAGTAAGGTTTTTCAGTAGAAAATAAGCCTTTTCCTCCTAGAATTGCCATAAAAATAATGCTATCATGTTTGGCAGTTCGAGATGCCATTATCCCCAGATCTTCATAGCGAAGATTATGACAGAGCCAGATATCCCTATTTTTCTGGATTTCTTTGGAACAGATAGCTTGACTACTTGCATTTTGTCATTTCTGAAATGTTTTTGATTATGATGGTATTTTTATACTCTTTCATATTTCGAGATCTTGAATTATATATAAAAGTTAGAAATTTGCTCATGTGTCACGATATAAGGATATAGAATCACAGAATGGTTTGGATTGGAAAGGACCTTAAGATCATCTATTTCCAACCCAACTACCATGCGCAGGGATACCTTCCACTAGACCAGGTTGTTCCAAGACTCATCCAGCCTGGCCTTGAACATTGCCAGGGATGGGGCACCTTCTCTGGACAACCTGTGCCACCTCACCACCCTCACAATAAAGACTTTCTTCCTCTTAGCTAATGTAAATCTATCCTCTTTCAGCTTAAAGCCATTCTGTCTTGTCCTGTCACTACTTGCCCTTGTAAAAAGTTCCTCTCCAGATTTCTCATAGGCCCCCTTTATGTACTGCAAGGCTGCACTAAGCTCTGCCCAGAGCCTTCTCTTCTCCAGGCTGCACAAGCCCAACTCTCTCAGCCTGTGTTCATAGAAGAGGTGCTTCAGCCCTCCAGACATCTTTGTGACCTCTGCTCTAGACTCGCTCCAACAGGTCCATTTCCCAGAGCTGAATGCAGTACTCCTCGTGGGGTCTCAAGAGAGCAGAGTAGAGGGAAAGGATCACCTCCCTCAGCCTGCTGATCCTACTTCTTTTGATGCAGCTCAGCATACGGTTGGCTTTCTGGGCTGTCTTCAGCTTTGAGGAAGGTGATCCTTGACTATTAACCAGCTTTTGTGGGCCCCTCTTCCCTACAGGGCTTTATCGTATGGAACTCTCTAATACAGTAGAGATTGACCTTTGCAACCTCATTTTGACGCTTACCTTGAACAAACAGCCTAGGGTCAATGTCTACTGAGAAAACAATCCAGGAAGTGACTTTTCTTTATAAGCGCAGAGCAAATCCTAGGGAAAACGTTAATAAACGCTCATGCAGCTGCTGTGGCTGGATGTGAACCACCTTTGTGATGCTGTGCTTATTGGGCCATTAAATGCTTGCTAAGACAAGTTCAACTTCAATCTTGAATTATACGATCAAGTCTTCCAGGGAGTAAGTGATCCTTTGTAGCTTTTGTTATCTCCAAATACATTATATGCAGAAGAACAAACATCTTATTTTATATGTTGCTTTTATCTCATGGGTGAATTTAGTGTTCAAGGAGTGGATACCACTGAGCAAACACAACCCTAATGAATGCAAGGGATCTGATGAACTTCACCCACGCATATGGGGCAGTGAACCTTACACCTAGCTTACAGCACCGCCAGTTCTGCAGTCTTGGCTTCAGCTGAATAGACAATTGTGATCAAACTGTGTACAAAGCAGCTACCGACAACCCAGCTTTCAGCTATGATCTAATCAGGACGTGAACTGGGTATTTTTGTCTCTCATTTTCTTTTTGACTATGGGAAAAAATTATGAAGTACTATTATTGCACTTTAATATTCATAATAAATATGCATAGGCTAAAAATAAAGCCTTGTTAACTTAATAAAGCAGTTTGTTTTCTCTCAAGGTTTCAAGTTAAAACTCCTCAGATATTTTTGCTGATGCGCAGCTAATTACATCATTGTTTTGCACTTGCTATTGCACAAAGACTATGAACAAGGTGTGCCCTACAATTAGATGTTGTAGCCCGTACACTTAACCTGATTAGGTCAATAATTTAAACATTAACACAGTTAAGGAAATGAAAGCAGAGTCTTGTTACAAAAACAAGACTCTTAACAAAGAAGTCATCATATACTCTAACATTGTATTCTTTTAAATGAAATTTCATGTTTTCAGATGCAGAATGAGCATCTGGATGTTGACCGCAAGATACTGCCTTTTGCTCCTATACCCCCTGTGGCTGTCAATCTTCCACCTCTGGCTTGCAGAGTAACTCAGGTAACTGAGTCACAGTGCAACCTTTATCACGTCACAACACAAAGCTGATGTGATGATCTCATTAGTGCTCCAGGAAAAGGAATAAACTCAATTCCATTTTACACCAGCAAATCTAGCTTTCAGCAAAGACCTACAAAGGCCTTAACCACATAACAGAGAACAAGTAACAGTGTGGCACCCTGTCAAGGAAAACTATTATCATAAGCAAGATAGTGACATTAAAGTTTTTCAAAGAAAGACTCAATGCTTTGCCATATGATTTCTGAATTTTCAAGGACATCTGAAGTTATCTATTGATGCCTATCTATAATAGGTTGAGATACCTGGAATTTACCTTTATGTCAGGTTAAAAAGAATTTTGTAGATTAAAGAAGAGATTTATTGCACTATTTCAAGCACTTTACACCATCTAAATTGGCTGGGAGGTTCATTTTCAAGCTCTTCATCCTTTTTTTAATATTGTATTTGGTTTATTTTCTAGCATAGTATCAGACATGCAGAAACAAAACCTAAAATGACTAAATCTGACTTAAAAAGAATACTTGTCTGATCAAAGCCTCTACCTCACCTGTGCTGGTTTGGGGGTTTTGGTGTGTTTTTTAGAACTAAGTAGCAAGAAAAGCCTTATCTTCTAAGAGTTGCACTTGATTGCTCATGAAGATTTGAAGAACGATTGGGATTATCATTCTAAAACAGCACCCAAGGGAACTGGGTGGATCAAGGGATTGCTAATGAGATACTGAGTCTTTCACATCTAAACTGCTGATTTAAATTCAACCCAAGGTAAAGATCACCTAACTGATGGACACCTGAAAATCTGTAAGGAATGAGGTGATGTTCTCAGTTTTAGATGTCCTACAAGTGCAAGGTCCTACACCTGGGTCGGAGCAATCCCAGGCACAGCTACAGGTTGGGCAGAGAAGAGATTCAGAGC
>JAVHNF010043084.1:0-10633 GCA_034783455.1 Micropsitta finschii
TTTGATACTCCTGCCAGTTGAACTAATGAAAAATCCTCTGTCAGGATGTGTCAGGAAACCCAGAGACATCCATCCCCTCACCACATTGCCTCTCGTGATGATGGTGGGTATCCTGAAAATGGCAGGGCAAGAGCAGGGACAGAGAGCAGGAGGAGGAAAGGGAAGAGTTTTAAGAAGATGAGCTGGCAACTGACAAACGAAACAGTAAATCAAGAAGCCCCCTTTACAGAACGTTAGCTCTTTCTGCTATTTGTTGTGGACACCATGCTGAACTAGGCATTTTAAGCAGCACGCTGGAGGTCAAGAGAGCGCTGCTGCTCACTGACCACATTTGAGTAGTTGGGGGAAGAATAGCAGGGAAGTTTTCAAGACTGGCACTGCTTACAAAAGGAATGAGAATGTGAAGACTAAATTTTTCCTTAGAGATTCAAGAGTCTGAGTTCCTTAAAGAGCGATCTTCTGCAGAACAAACATAATATTGTTAAGTTCAGAGCTGCGTAATGAATGTACTTCATAGGCAAGTGAAATGATGAGTCCAGACAGACTGGAAACAAATGCTTTTAGGGCATGACCAGCATTCTTCATCAGCTGCATGTGAGCCACAAGTCTGAATACATTGGAGCAATGCCTCATGTGGCCACAGTTGTTTTGGTTCAGTTCTTTGGTACATCAAGAGAATACTCTGCTCTCTGACAGTTGTACTAATGAGGCCTTTCTTATACTTCAAAAGGTGCTATACAAGAATTGGGTTTTCAAGTTCTTCCCTCACTCTAACCTGAAGAGCTGTTAGAAGTAGATAAGAGACATCATAAAACGTTGACTTAATTAGTATGAACAAATTCCAAAATCAAATTGATACTTACAAACTCTGGCCTGTACTTTACACTAGAGTTGCAAACAGTTTACATATACATATACCACAAAAATTGTAAAGATGTGAGCAGTATTTGTCAAAAAGTCTATAAGCACTTCAGAAGACTCATAAGCACACAGCTGACTTACTAGGGCTTCACAATAAACTATTAATCATTTATTAAGTATCCATTAATCATTAAGTCCTCATTAATTTTTTATGAATGTGCTCTTAACAAAATCTATACCCAGGCTGAGTTTGAAAATTTCATAATTGTATCTGAGAAGCTCTAGTGTAAGGCTGGCTGGCAGCTCTCATTACTCCTCCACAGAAAAACCATGAGGACCCAGAATACTGTTCTCAGTCTTCAGAAACCCAGTTTGTGGGCTCAGAAACCCACTGCTGTGTGGCAATAAGCAGGGTTTAGCAATTTTTAATTTGGGATTTAGCAGAAGGAAAACAAAAAAATCCAATTAACATTTTTTGCTCATGTGAGTCTGATTTTGCTGAATGCTGAAAGATCACTGGAATGGTGGTTAGAATACTTTTGAATAAATTACATTTTGCCTAAATAGTATGCTCCATTGAAGCCTAAGTATTTCTAAGATTTGTCCGATTAAATAGGGTTTCACAGTGCTGCATTGCATTCCCCAAGTAATTCTGAGGGCTAGCATAGACACTTGTTTAGGTCTTACCAGGGGGAGAAGACAGTAAAAAAGCCTTGATACATAGGCACTGGAAAGAAAAATCTAGAAAAAAAAGTTCCACACACTTATGTTTGGAAAAAATATCTGAGAGGTTTCATTCTGGTTTAAATGTAGAATAAAAAGATTAGTTTGGGACAGTGCGACACAAAAGAAAAGATTCATCTTATTCCTTTATCTAGATAGTGGATGCACACACAACAAACACAAATAGGATCAGAGTTACCTGATAAGAATTAAAGGTTCTTGCTACCAGGCCACCCACAGCAGGTATTTTAGGAGCTATCTCAATTATTCTTTAATTCTAGAAAGATCAGGTTGTTAAAGACTGCGTCAGAGTGGGAAATTCCACAGTCCAGGGACCAATGATTTCAAGAGAACTTAGCCCCAGCAATCATGCTAACAGTCTTTAAATCTCAACGTACCTTTATAAACTAGAAACTGGCAGAAGGCAGAAAAAGGATCATATTCCTACACCTCCATCATGAAACATCAGGCAGATGCCGAGTTCCCTTATAGCCTCAATAGAGTATGCTTGCATCATTTTTAATTATGCATGCACTGCTGACAAGCTTGCTCTTTAGGTATTTATTAAAGAGGATTAAAAATAGTAAAACCTGTATTAGTATGTTTGTATCTTTTATAACAAATTATGAGTAATCAATTAAAAATGCATAATTCAAGTGATATAAAATTGAGCCTTCTGGTTATTCTACTGAATTTTTATTATCACAGACATTTATACTCATATACAACATGACAGAGGGTATTTCATCTTACTTTCTCAGTCTTCATATAGCTGTGGAGACTAATCCACCATCCTGCCTGCTTACACTGGGCAAATGCCACGGTCTAATTAGTAAGACAAAAGAGCCTGGCCTCTTTACAGTGCCTGCTTTTCTGGTCTGATCAGCAACTGTGTACAAAAGTTTAATTTCAAATAATAAAAAAGACAGACCTCCATGCTAATTAATGCTCAAAATACATCTAAATGCCGCATCAGCAGGAAGCAGACTCAAATGTCATTACTAGACCAGATTTCCTGTCTTGTTTCTATTAATCGCCATTGGGCTGTTTCTGTCTAGGCCACACAAGGTTAATCTAGAACTAATTATTTTGAATCAGTGAAAACTGTCTAATTTAGGATGGCACCAAAGTAGGTTACATCACCACACTGGAGGCTCCAGTTGTCAGGATCTATAAAATTTTTCATTTGAATCACCTCTTTTGGTCAGGTGCAAGCAAATCCGCAGTAAGATCTCTCGCATTAAGGTTAACAGGTGAATTTGATGCAATACTCTTTCTTTCTGAACAGTAAAACTTTCAAGCAATACAAGCACAACTATAGCAATAAAACTGTTCACTTTTCCTGGAAAGCTGAAGTTACAATACATTGACTGCACAGGCATTAAAATAAATGTGGGGACAGGTTCCCATTAGCCAAAAGGATAGCTTATGGCTATGAATTTTGACTCATAACATCTTTGGGAATCTGGACAGGTTACCTCATCAAGTGTTTCCGTTTCTTAGCTATTTAGATAAATGAACTACTACCTCTAGATAGCTTTGACGTTACTGAAAACATTTTATGTGCAGGTCTGTACATCAACACCCACCTACTCCAAGCAAGGCAGGACACAATTCGAATCTCCCACGCTTTGACTGATTTGCTGGATTTATTTTTCCCATCTTGTCTAAACATAGCAAGAAGATGAAGAGCTGAAGAAATGCCCAATGAACAACAGAGATACTTCCCAAGACAAACCTAAAAATTCCTGACCACCCTACAAACCAAACTTTAAACTCACAGGACCCAAACATTTTAGCAGTTACAGAGGCTCTGCCTGTGGCTTTGCCTGTTTCAAGTGCTGCTATACAGCAACCAGCTCCTGTTCCTTAATGGGTGCAACTGGATGCAGAGATAAAGCAGCATTTCATCGTGTTGGAAAGTGGTCATTATGCCTCAAAAGCTGCCCAAAATTATGCTTGGGTGGGAACAGAAAATGTTAAATGTGAGAAAATACAGTACAGCACCATCTTGTCATGATGATCTTTTGCCATACCTATGCTTGAGATAGAAGTGTTTGGAACTGCTTCATAGAAACACTCAAAGGAAAGGGCAAAAAAACCAAGGACAATCTACCCCAGTTCATATTTTTCCAAACTACAGAGATGGACTCAAATCAAGCAAGCCTCATACTGCCTGCAGCAATAAAGTAATGAAGGTACTATTATAAACTGTATTTAAGCAGGAAAATACCTATTAATATAAAATTCCACTCCTTACTTGCAAATTAAGCGAAATCAGGGAAGTTGTAATAAATTAAACCAAGTTTAGAAACAAAACACAGCCGTGTGATAAACACATCATCCATTGTATTAAACAGCTACAGCGATTCTGTATGCAGTTCCAGTGCTACAAATGGATCCCACTTTGGAACAGAAAGCTAAAATAGATGTACTTACACGGTATCACACTATATAAATATTCCATTTTATTTTCCTTATTAGCTCAACACCCTATCATCAGACTCTCTTTCACTGGGTTATTTCAACTATGTTCTCTGAAAGTGCAAATTCAAAGCCTGAATTTTGATTCAAATCATGTGTTCAAAAATATTTTTTAACTACTTAATAACTACAGTTTTAAAAAGGGAAAGAAAAATGTTTATATATGTATTTTAAGAAGATGAATTAATCAAACACATACTCAAAGGTATACCCATGCATGAGGCCAGCATACTGAGGTAACATCACTTGCTGAAGAAACAGCAGCACATGAGGAAACACGTGCACTTGAAATAGAATACTCAGTGCGTAGGCTGCAAAAATTGTATCATAATGATTCGATAATTGTATCATAAAAAGAAGAGACTTTATACAGAATGTAAAGATAAGCCTTTTTTTTTTTTTCGTTAAAGTTTTGGTGTTACTTCTTAATAAAGGATTCTAACACATTAATTATTACCTGATTCGCATACTATGGAGCCTGGCTTCAGTTCTAACATCATGGTGATTATAGAGATGTCATTGGAATACAGAATCTGCGTCCTGTGTGGAAGATTCATGGTCCACAGTTCTGGAGTTGGATGAAGAATAAACACCCATCCTCCTTTGCTGCAGGTTACTTTGGAACCATACTTCTTGCCTATGAGGTCAGTGGAATGTCTGATGACCCCATACTTAGTCTGAGTTACAGTGCCATGCTGGACTTTCACAGGAAACATGGATTCATGGCCCAAGAACACAATAGCTGTGTCACCGTCCTTTATTGTATCTCCATATTCAACAAAACTCATTGTGACAGTCTTGTAGCTTGCTGATGGTTGTCACCTAGAAGAGAATAAATATGTCAAGAGAGTTCTGCAGCATCATGATGGAGACATAAAGTGAAGTAATTTCATTTTCCCCAATACCAAACAAAAACACAAAGTGCAAATATGATGTTAGCAAGAGAACTCCACAAGGTTCAGGAACCTCCCCCCGCTGCACTCTTGATCTAATTAAAATCAATTGAAAGGTCCCACAGATTTGAATATAAGCAGTATTTTTCGCATTTTATTGTGCATTTTAAAGAAAATTTAGGAAATACATTATAATTTACTCAGCCTGCTCCACAATACTGAGAAACCTGCAACTTACTATAATGTCAGCACTGCTCAATTCCAGTTCACAAGCTCTCAAGAGTCTAAGAGGAATAACTTTTAAGAGTTATAACTCTTAAAGAGTTAGACCAGAGGCTCTTAAGTGGTAAATTTTATTTCCACCTGGTGGCTTTACCATGGTGATTTACAACATAAGACAATTGTTATTTGCCTGGATATAAATCCAGTAACAAAAGTTTATTTGAAAGTTTTCCAAATGAAGATTTAGAGATAGGATAAACATAGTATATGCATTAATTTATGCATAAATTTAACTAACTACAAGGATAAAATAATATTGTGGCCTTTAATTTGCCATCAGGGGCATAAAGCAATTGTCTGGGAAGTGATCTTTGCTGCAACTAAATGTAGACAACCATTTGCAAGCTAATGCAAACAGTTGTATTATTTTAGCTCCATGGTATCAAAGTTGTTTAGAGAATTACAATTAAATTTTGGTTTTGAGAAAATCTAAAAATTAGAAGGCACATTACAGTGAAACCTGATGTTGCCTTTCAGACAAGGCAGCTATCTAAACTGAAGGTTGATCAGTTCATGGGAGGAATTGTTTAATGAAGTAATGGTCATCCCAAAGTTTTCTAACATCAAACCCTAAGACAGAAGGCTTTGAAAGTCAAATTTCTCAGACTTCTGGTACTTTCTTCCATGACAGAATTAAAAGCAGCGTTACTTTTAGCTTCAGAAAAATCATTTGATTCCACCACTTCTGCACTGCATGCATGACGGCCTGGTCCGACTTCGTTGTTTTAATGAAGAGATTTTTGTTCTAAAATTCTAGTTTGTTTTTGTTGACCAAAACTCGCTGTAGGTCAGTTTGCTGTAAAGCAGCTAGATTAATATTTTTTCCACTGCAGACACTGAGACTGATAAACAGATGTGCTTGTGGTCAAAATTTCCAAAGCTTATGACATGCTTATTGCACAATGTATTCAGATGCCAAAGCAGAATAGGCCTGTCTGGACATATAGTGAAATAGTACGAAGGGCATCCCATGAATTCATAAATGTATACATACTAGACTTTGTGAGACAGTACAAATGCTTAACCAGATCTAATAGCTTGCACTTTCTAATTACGTTCCTGTCTTAAGCTTTCAGAAATGACGTTTGTAGCTCTCATTCTATATAGCATTAGAGCAATGTAGTTTTCAGCTCTCAGTAAGAACAGTACCATCTGAAAGGACTTTGGTGGTAACTCATTTCTTTCATGGTAGTTAGGCTGTAGTTACACCCATGTACAAAAGCAACATTCCTTCAGTATGTCAGGGACATGGAGAAAATTATTCTTTGACTACACAGACTGACTTCCAGTTTCTTTGCCTTCCTTTGAGCCGCCAGACTTAGCACAGCTAAGTGTCACCACACTGTAGGCTGACATCCAAGTGTGACAAATCTCTCAGACTCAGATCCCACCTGGAACATTATATTCATACATGGGGTAAATGCAGGGTCTTTGGTAGTTTGTCTCCCCTATGCCAAGGAGCACAGTGATCTACAAACATTCGTTTTCATGCATTTTTAATCATTTTCTGTTCTATACCACTACAAAGCCTCATGCACTGTTCTTACATTTCTCTTTCCAAGTAGCATACAGATGTCTTGGCACAGAGTTACTTTTGCCACAGGTGCTGTGCGGAGTGGAAGGGAAGGTGAGGCAGTACCTTGTGGCAAGGGCTTAGAACTTTTCTATGGGCCATGACTGCAGCGACCTAAACTCAATGACCCAGGAAATCTCTCAGCAGCCTCGCGAATTAAACTAGTAAAACGATTCTGTGTTCCTGTCAACCAAAACCCAGATACACCTCTCCTGACCAGCTACCACACAGTCCTGGCACGCTGCCTCTTCCCTCTCCGAGAAGCTTTGCTGCTTGACAAGGCAGCAAAGGAAACCTCCCGAGGAGGACAAGGAAGCAGGCATAACCCTCTCACCGCGGGGCAGCGCAGGGCCCCGGTAACACGCAGGCCGGTGGCAAACCCAGAGCGCTGTGTCCCCCCGGGCCTTTCCTCCCTGCGGCCCCTCAGTTGAGGGTCGTGACGGTGGTACCACAGCTCCCGCGCACTGGGAGCACACGAGCCGGTCCCAGCGGAGCCGGGCACCTAATGGCTGTGCCGGTGCCGTGTCAGGGTTGACAGATGTAATTCTGTATTTGCTGAGGGAGGATTAAAAGCACAGACAGGGCAGGGAAGGAAGGGAAAGGGAAAAAGCCCGCCGGCAGCATCAGAGGAAGGATTAGCCTGCAAGAGAGCAGCATTAAGCCGTGACGGGCCCGAACAGCGACTCCCTGGATTGCTGCCGCTCCTCGGGGCGTTGCGTCCCCAACAGCAGCCACCAGCTCTCCCCGTCCCCCAGAGCAGTTACCTTCCGGGGCTGAGCCCCGCCAACAGGCCCGGCGCGACTCTCCTCACACGCGGTGCCCGCCCAGCGCCTTCTTCCGCCCCGGTCGCAGGCTGCTGACGCTCCCGCTGCCACCGCCTCCGCCCCGCCAGCCCTGCTTGCGGCTGGGCCGTTGCCGCTGCCCGTTCCCGGCGCTGTGAGCCCCAGCTCCCGCAGCTCGCTCAAGCTGCCCGGCCATCAGCCTTCCCTCCCGTTGGCCGCCGCTGCCCTACCTTGCTTCCCCTCCTTTCAGCTCTCCTTGCTGGGTCCCTGACAAAGGGGGACAGTCACCGCAGCCCTCCGGGGTGATCTGCCTCAGAGAGGGGCAGTGTTCCCAGCGGCTGTGGGCACAGAGGGGCAGTCGCCCTCGGTGAAACTTCAGGGGCTCAGTGGGCCATGATGCGGCTTGGTGGACCCAGTGAGAACTCATGTTCATCACCCATCAAGCAGGCCAGTGGGGAGTCTTGAAGGCCAATACCAGCAAAGATGAAACCCCTTCCCCAGTACTACCTAGTACCCAGTTCCTACCTGTACTGCTGGTGAACCTGGGCCTCACTTCCTGCACCCAGGCAGGCAGCTTCCAGAAAGTTCTGTCATCCTACCCCATAGCAGCCTGCTTGGGGAAAGGCAACTCAAGCTGCCAGAGTTCTTCATACGGGTTTTGTAAGGCTGTAGCAGAAACCACAGCGTGGGCTCAACAGCAGTGGAATTGTTATCTAAACCCCAAATAACATGGTATTAACTCCTACTTCTGTGTCATGTTTAGGACTGAAGTGATGTGGAGAGCCGTCTGTGCCCCTGTGGTATGGGGGATGTAATCAGAATGAGCAAAGAAAGAGAGTATTGCTTCATCTGCTTGCAACAAGCCCTGGCCACCTGGCATGGGAGGGATATGGGCATAGGAGAGAGCATGTGAATCACCCCGGACATGCAGGTAACATCCCCAGCTAATCAGATAACGCTCTGTATGGTGCTGTGTTCACCAGTAACCTGTAATGCGCAATAGTGGCGAAAAATTCCACAATCAAGAAATCAGTAACAGCCATTTAGATGACAATTTGTGATTTATTTTTTTTTTTAGATAAATGTGAGTCCATCGAGTATAAGGGGAGTTTTGCCCATTACCTTCAGTGAGAACATAATTTTTGTTATGCTTTTGACCTGCCCATATCATAATTGCAGTAGTCTTTGTTATTTAGTTATGAAACTCTTCTCCATCTAATCTAAACATAATGTATGCAGTTTCAGAGGTTTCTTAAACTGCAAACTCCTACTCAGCTGTTTTTCTGACTGGCAATTATGGCTGTACTGTGCCTTTATATTTACACCTACCTTGTTTTTTTTCCTGTCATTTTTACTGTCATTGGTTTTATATGTAATTGTTCTTATGTCCTTTCTTTCCCATGATGAACTGCTGTTCAGATCACTGTGGGCCTGAGTGTATGCAAGATCAAGACTCTCAGCAACTCCTAGTTTCCACAGGCACTCAGCTCACTGGAAACGATCAGTACTTTTTCAACAGACTGCCTAAGCAGTGTAAAAAAATACACCAAGGATAATAACTAGGCAAATATATTTTAAGCAGCAAATGTAAATGGGAAGAGAAGTTTCAGTTCAGAAGTTAAGCAGATGCAGCTATAACCAATTTCTTTAATTTACTGACACGAGTATTAATTTTTCAATTGTTAGGAATTGGAAACAATTTGATTGTTTTAATAAACAACTTTCTCTTGCTGTTTTCTAATATTGTATATTCTTCTAGATTTTCAAGAAGATCCTAATTCTTCAGGTTCATCTTATGTTCATGCAAGTAATTTCAGAAGACACATTCAGTAGCTAACACCCATGTCTTGCAGTTGTATACTGCACAACATTTATAATTAAGCCTCTTAGGAAGTTAGCTGCGTGGCCCATGATTAACTTCCCTTAATTCTTCATTGATAAAGCCCAGTGCAGAGACCTCTGGAGTAATCACCCTACCTTTCCATCCTGAGCTGCAGAACAGCAACGTGGTGTGTAAGTCAGCATGCACTACAATGTCATCCCAGCACGGAAGGTAAGTATTGATGCATTTATCACAGTCTAACAGGCCATACCGGCTTATCCAAAGAAAGTCTCAGCAGATGAGCGAGATAAAACGGTTGATCAGAGGCTGTTGACACATGGCACAGCATCTATAATTAAGTCACTAGGGAAGCTGGGGTGGGATACTGTAAGAAAGGTAGGATCCAGTTTACACACAGCTTTCATCAAATCTTAAAATGCTGTCTGAATAAAACCCAGTGAGGCAGAAGCCACTGCTCACTTACTGCAGGCTTGAAATATGTCAAATAATGGTGAGGAACATGAGGCAGAGGGTGCACTGTTTATTAAACATGTAGATTTGCTATATTTTTGTTGGTTTGTACTCTTTGTTTGTCTCTTTCCATGTCTTCTTGTTGGAAGAAGTCTTGTGAGGAGGCGTCTGTGTCAGAACGGCACATTGAGAATATATTCGTTTATAATAACTACTGGTATTCCCTGTTCTACAGGACTGGGAGGGGAAGATCGTGTCCAGTGAATAGAAATGGATCCTTGGATTTTGGTTCTTGAGGTGGCCTTGACTGAATGAATCTACAGAACAATTATAGTACAGAACAGCTGATTGCTTCTCTGTGTGGCAGTAGATTATGAAATAAGACAAAATGAGCCTTCAGTACCTATCCTGATACCCTTTATTTTTAACGAAGAAAACCACTGCAAATGTATGGTATAAGAAAATGTTCTTGATTTTTTTGTTGTTGTTCTAAATTAAAAATTAAATGTGAGTGGTTTACATTAAAAAAAATATCCACAATCAAAACTGTATTCACCACTGAGGTCATCTAGCAATATTACATTTAGTTTGAGGACTCTTGGTACAATTTTACACTTACATTATTTGCAGTTTACACTATTGTGAAGCATGAGTATTGTGTGAAACTAAAGCACAGAGGAAGATTTTGTGAGGTTAAAAAATCAGAGAAGACCTAGAGAGAAAATTTGTTATTTAATAGATC
>JAVHNF010043088.1:0-13432 GCA_034783455.1 Micropsitta finschii
GAATGCTTGTAGTTCCACAAGTAGCAAAAAAGCCTCATACCCAGGCAAGGCCCTAACACCCTGTTCCCCAGATTCCACACAGTTCTGCAGCACTGCTAGAAACCAGAGCCCGGCTGCTGCAATAGGAATTCTCACAAAGCTGTACAGGGAAGAAAGGGAGCTAGAGTGATAGTTTTCTCTTGGAAGCACAGGACTTCAAGCAAAGAGTGAGACATTCTACAGTTTTGTCCCTTTTACATTATTTGAAGTGTAGTGTTGTTTTCCAGTGTTCAAAAGAAAAGCTATTCTAAGCAATACACTTTCCATGGCAAGTACTGCAGTAATGCTCTTGAGCATAGATTCTGATTAAAGAGTGGTGGGCCTTGCTGTCAGTAGCCCATTTGCTAGCCTCTCTGCAGAGACAAACAGGGATTTTACATCTGTGCTTTTCTCTAAGAGCAGTTAGTGACATGAAAAGATTTGATTTGTAAATGTCTAAGGCAATAGACTTCATCTTTATAGCACAAAGAGAAAGGAAGCATGAAGCAATGAATTGCACAGCTGCCTAGAGAAGAATCACATTCTTTTCCAACATCGCCATTTATCAGACAGATGAAACAGGGAAATTTCTGTGAGGATTGTCTCAATAGCAGCACAGAATATATACGCTACCTCCTCAAGCATGTGCAGATTTAATGAGCTTCCACCTGCCAACAAAACCTGAAGTTCTGCAGATTTACTCACCCCCCCACTACACCTTTATTTACACTTAGTAAAAACTTATCATTCAGTGTGCTCTAAGTTTATACAGTGGGCTGAATCAATCAATAGTCAATCACTTTTCTGTTTTAGTAAGAATAAATAATCACACTTTTTTTTCTACTAAGAGTCAATAATCATCAGTAATTATCCTTTGTTTTTAGGGCATAGACATCTAAAAATTCATATATGTCAGGAACACACTGTCCAAATGCTCAAGTTTATTAAGTATAAATAGTTTTCCAGGAGATTCTGTATCTCAGGTTTTGTTGTTTGTATCTGCAGATACAAAATTGCCATGAGTTTGTACATATTATGGCTGTAATAGTCCTTAATAAACTTGCATATTCGGACAGCGTGAAGAGCATGTTCTTGGTAGGACATATTTGTTATCAGCTGGGAAGTTTTAAATGGAATATATCTTAAGGCATTAAGATGTTCTTTCTTTAACTCTCTATAGATGCAGTCAGCGCACAGTGATAATGGTGTAGGCACTGCTCTTACAGTTCTAAGGAGTTGAGGCACTGGGGTAGATGGGATCTTTATCTAGAAATGGCAAGGGATTTCAATCTAAGTTTCAGTTGCTCAGTTACTTTTATCCTGTATTGAAGTCAGTTCCAGAAAACAACAAAGCAAATAAAATTATAGGCAGAGCTGTGTTAATAATTTAAAATAATTCAGTGACTAACACTGATAGAAAGTATGAAACTTTAAAGTGAGCTAGACAAAGATGATAATGTTATCCTTGCAAAAAACACTTAGATATTGATAGATATTGCTATTTCCCTTAGAAGAGCTTTGGTAGCTAGCTTAAAGGAACTGTCCTTTGAGCATAAAACCAGTAGAGACGAATTAGAACAAAGAGCATTCCCCAGTAAGTTACATTGGACTGCCAGAACTAAAATGATTTTAGTGCAGCTGAGGAAGTCAGACCATTCTGGAAATTTCATCCCCTGATCTTCTTACAGATAAATGGGCAGAAGACTCAGAACTAGCATTTATTTGAAAAATTAGTTTTTATATCCAGTAATAAAAGATGCAAATGTATAAAATCTTTCCCTAGCCCATGTTTAAGTTATCTGAAACAACCCTTTATGTATTTCTTTAGATTTTAAGTCAGTTTTAATTAAATGTTTTACTTCTCATGAAACCAGGACAGACCTCTCAAAACCTCAACTCAAATCGAGTATCTGAAGATAAATTTCACAGAAATACAAAAAATTAAACTTGGACAAGTTACTGTTTCATTCAAAGAAGATTCACACACCTAAGGTATAGATTTTAAACTATGACTCAGGTTATATCACACATAAAGTCCAAATTCTGTGGTGGTCTCTCACCTGGTAAGACGGTAAGAATCAGAAAAACTTGCAGTTTAAAGCATCCTCCATAATATGCTGGGACAAAAATGGAAAAGTATTTTTAAAGCATATGATAAGGGTTTTTAAATCAAGTATTTACATCCGCAGTTGTTTATCGAAGCTGCAATGTCCATTTGTGTGCTGTTCAGTCACTACAAACAGTAGGGAGTAAATATCATCTGTACTGTACTGTACATTAACCCATCTTGGGTTACTTTAAATGTTGAACACATTTAAGAAACTTATGGTTTGACTCTTCATGAAGAAACACAGCTAGACACTGGATGCTAATAGTCCAACTCTTTCCATAGCAGTAGCAGCTAACCAGTGATAGAGGTCACTATCTCTTTGGTACAGGTGGGTTGGGCAGTCTGACACTTTCAGCAGCTAATTTGTCTACTCTTGTCCAGCTCTAAATCCAGACTCCGGAAGATAATGTGGATAAATTCTTTTTCTTACTTCCAGAACTCGATTCTTTCTACTATGTTCTTTCCTGTTCTTTATTTTGCCCTTCCTAATCTTTATTCTGTCAGCTGCAGTCTGAAAGTCTCCTGGGTCCCTCGCTTCCCTCTCCTGAAATTTTAGACTCCTCTCAGCCCTTTTTACTCACCTTCACATCTGCAGTCCTTTTGAATTCTCAACCTTTAGCTTCTATTTCTAAAGCTTCTGCAGTTACTCCCCTGCATTCCACCCCATTTCTCAAGAGCCCAGTCAACTGGTACTGCAAAACAAAATGTTATTTTTCTTTCTAGCAGTGTGGAAAAGTCTCGAGCTGTGTCTACACATCACAAAAGGTCCTCTTATCCCACCGTTCCTCTTGTGTCAGCAAATGGCATGAAATCTAACAATCTAAGCAAGCTTTATATCTCCAGCAGGAACTGCTTCATGTCGTTTTTCTGCTGTTCAGCTGTAAAACTAATGCTCCAAGACCAAGGTCACACTAGCCGTTGCTTTTTTAGGCTTATGTCCCTCACACACAGATCCTACCTGATTACCTTGTTCTTTTCAGTCTATTTTCTCACTGTATCAGCAGGGAATTACCAAGAATACAGGCTCCCAGTTCTAACCAAGGGCCCTTTCTCTGCACCTCTCCTTCCAGTTTGAAGCACTGTGAAGCCGCTGTTGCCCTCCAGGATGGCATGATTTCCAGTCCTTTCCCTTTCCAAAGCTGTGGCAGTTGGTGCATGCTCAGTAAGTCTGACAAGATGGTTCATTAAGAGTCTGGACATGTCAGTGCTGTGTGAGAACAGACAATATCCAGTCTGCTCAAACAAAAAAACCCCTATTGTTAAGGGCTTGCTTACAATAACAATGTACCTTCCCAAGAGTTAACTGCAATTCATAGTCTTGTGATTTAGAAAATGTGGGTAAGTTTTCCTAGGGTCAGCAAAGGGCCTAATTTTCATGCTAAAGGGCCATCAGATTAAGTTTCTGCACCAATCTTTAATTTTTCCAGAAAGCAAAGGCTTGAGAGAATGAAGGGACAATAAAATCCAAACTAAAAAACCCCAAGCCAATGCACCAGCACTATACGACTTCCTTAAGTTAACTCAGAGACATCTGCAACTACTTTGGCTGAAATAATAGAATAAAATAAAAAACATTAAAGGGAATATATATCTGAGTGTGTATAATAAATACAGAAAAGCCATTCAGACTGGAGAAATTCACATAGCTGCTTGGCATTACAGGACAGTCTGAACTACTTGTTACTAAAAAAAGTAGCAGGAAACCTTAATAATAGCCATGCTGGCATCCCCCCCTCAAGACAGCCAGAAAATCTCTCTTCTAACAGAGCTGTGTGAAGTAGGCTTCCTCTTCAGCTTTTGTAAAATGGAAGGCAATTCTCATTCCTAAATTAGGTTTTGGGGGTGGTTAGGTAAAAAAAGCAACCCACAACAAAAGCACAAAAGCCTTACACAGTTTCTACCCTTTATTTGCATTATCATTTCACAGTAAGCATTCTGCAGCAGCATCGGAATGATCCCCAGGGAAATGCATCAGTTATTCTGTCCTTAGAGAGTACATTTATGCCATATCATTGTTATCTTTAAAGAGCTTGCTTATTGTCCTCAGGAGAACATTTCAGTCGTATTGCTCTTGTGGTGGCTGATTCCAAATGTATTTTCATCCTCAAGATGTGCTGCTGATGATGCTTTGTTGATAAGAAAATGGGAATAATTTTCACAAACATTTAAATTCAGCCATACTAGAAATTACTTGTCAGCCTATGGAAGAACAACAGAGAAGCAAAGCATCACAGACTTTTTTCTGGGTTCCAAGAGATTTGTGTTAGTGGAAGGAGAAGAAACTGCAAGTTGCTCACAAAAGTGCAAAGAGAAAAAAAACCCAGTAACCTAATGGAGTAAAGCTGGGCATCCTGGAGCATGACTTAATCTTTTCCACATGCACTTAAGGAATGTTAAGAATACCTTGTGCAAAAAAATTAAATATTGGTGCCAGTCACTCCCGAGATTAAGCTAATTCAATAAACTAAGGTAGCTCAGGGCAACCTGAGTTTTTTATAGCTGAGGGGGATTAGACTGATGGAAATTGAATCTCTCTTTCATCTGAACTGCATTGTGAGTGAAACTGACAATTTCACTCCAGCTTTTTAAGATTACATTAGTTTTTCATCAACTTTATTAAGAAAAGAGGGATAAACACCTTGAGAAATAACCCAGCACCTTGAGAAATAACCAAACCCCAAAATATTCCAGTTAAGAAAGCTGTATGTGAAGTATAGAGGGGGAGATGAGCCTCCCCTGCAAAGCATCATACGAATCATGAATAAAATTCCCTCTTTCCCCTTTCATTACTAAGGCAGAAAAGCAAAGCAAAGGGAATGGTTCTGTAACCATAGCAACATTAGCCACTTTATTTTTTTTCGAAGAGGCACTACAATTTGGATCCTGCATTCTGAGGATAAAGTTTGTATCAAGGAAAAACATGGAATAACTTTATTTTGCTCCTTATGACTATCAGGGTTTTTTTGTCTTTTCTGAAGTAGCTTTTAACAGAGGTTGCAAGCAAACAACAAGGAGCACAGCTGCTTGTACTCTTTCTTAAATAAGGTGCAAAACATCATATGTAACTCTCAGGGGTTCATATTTGGAAATTATTACTGTGCATAAACACATACTCATTTGGAATGGTCAGTTATAAGAAACTTGCAATAAGAACAGGAAGTATGGGAAAATAATTATAGTTTCTAGATAGTATCAGTTTAGCCAGAGAATGTTGTTTTTCCATCATCATCACTGTGCATTTCCTAGATACGGTAGCTTCAGTCAGATACAAAAAAACTTGCTTTCTGCCTCCCTTCCTCTTACTGGGCACATGTAATCTCAACTTAAGTTTACTGCAGAGAATTGTATTCACAGTAGGTTACAAGCACAGGCAGTTCTGCCAGACCCCCTGTTCCCTTGAAGCTCACCAGTTAATAGTCATTTTTTATGAAAAGCCATCCTCAGAAATAGATGCAGTCATAAAATAACACACTACTAAGTACTTAAGAATATTGATATCTAAGTATTCTGGTCTCTGAGGCAATCTGAACTTATTTGTTCAATATTCCAATATAATGAAGCAGCCAAGGTCACTGTTCAAGGGTTCTAGAAGATGCGTTGGATCCTTTTATAACATCATGACAGGTAGAGACAGAAAGAGACTTACTCATTAAAATAGGCTCTAGTGATCAGAAAAAGGAATGGTGGAAGGAAAAGTACACTAGCCAGCAGCTGGAAGATAAAGCTCAATAGCTTAGACAACTTGCTCAAGTTACTTTATCTACATATTTCACTTATATTTACAAAGTGCGATAGTCCAATAATGACGCCTGCACTGCAGTCAATAAGGTACTCAAGTACCACCAAAATGGCAATCACAGAGCCATGAAACATAGTGTCTAGAGATCCTGACATCCTGGAGCAGCATCTTGATAAAATCTTGCATCCAGTTTGCTTTTTCTTTATTTTCTTTTTTAACAATTCTTGTTAGAGCTCTCAATTAGGAATGTTCTCCCAGGCTTAAGGTAGTCAAATTTATGTGATTTATTACCTAATAAAGGTAACGCATTAGGATTTTATGTAAATGGTATGTAGCTCCCATGAGGTAGGTAGCTATTCTTCAAGCAAAACTGAGCTACCAGTTTTTCTTGGATACATAAGAAGTTATATATCCTTCTAGGACTAATCTATGCTATACATAGCAAGATTTATTTAGATTTACATGAAGGTCATATTGGCAACAACAGAACTACAGTTTCTGAGATGTAACATATTTTAATGCATCACACCAAATGAGCAAAGTGTCCTTTCAAATTGTTACGAGGATATATCAGAAAAGATTACATGGCAAAACTCTGCAGGTAGCTGATAGAACTCATATATCCTGGCATTTTCAAGTGAACTGAGTATCTGACTTCAGATGAACACAATCATATATGCTGCAGCTGCTCATGGAGGCAAAGAGAGTGTATTTCATTTTGGGATCATGAGCTGGGCAAAGGGGATGCTCTAAGGAT
The DNA here is from genome assembly GCA_034783455.1 of Micropsitta finschii. Classification (NCBI taxonomy): domain Eukaryota; kingdom Metazoa; phylum Chordata; class Aves; order Psittaciformes; family Psittacidae; genus Micropsitta; species Micropsitta finschii. The sequence goes on from JAVHNF010043088.1 coordinate 6,625, forward strand.
TGGCCACATGGGCCCATTGGCTGTATTAAAGCATCAACTACATCAGTAAAAGGAGGTTGCTATCCCTTTTGATCTATTCCAGTGTGTTTCAATTCAAAGCTTGCTGATTTACTTTAGGCAAAAAGTGACTATTTAAACTGTTCTAACCAATTCTGTCCAAGACACATGAGACAGTATTTGCATGAGCTGCTTAATCCCCAGATTGCTGATGCATGACAGTGTAAGCTCCAAAAGAGGGCAGTGACAAGCAGCATATAACTTGCCCAATAATTTTCTCCCTTTTCCTGCTCCGTTGATTTTCCATAATGGTAAGCTCTCCTTTTCAGACTTGTAAGACTCTAGTGAGGAATGTTAGGAAAGGGAATTCCAAGGTTTTAATCAAGAAGAGAGAAACAATATCATTATCACTGAACACTTTCAATTTATGACTATATTGCAGCTTCATGCAGTGTATATAAGTTAAATTATATTACAGATGTAAGCAAATAGTAACATGCACACAACTCAATACAATAAGTTATTTTCTTGCTCTTGCAACATTTATATCTTTAATATTATGCTATGTAGGAGGCTGAGTGTATGTATCTCTGACTTTTAATATGCTAAGGCTGAATGGAAAGGCAGTTGTTTTGCCACAGTGACAAATTTCAGAAATGTCTGAGTAACTGAGGGGTTTCTCAACCTTCAGAACCTTAATTGGGCTGAAAACAAAAGTTAGTCCAGAGCTGGTCTATTTACAAGCTTCTGGGATAACTCTTTATCCTCATAAAGCATTTTAAAATTAGCTGCTAGGTTAGATAAGAAATCCAAAGCACCCAACACTCAAGTAAGACTTCAGTAAAAAGCATCGTTCAAATATAATTTGTAGGATTATTATAGAACTAAATTTATTTGACCCAGGTGATGTATATTTACCACTGAGAACAGAATACTCTAAATGCCCAGAAGCTGCCAAGATACCGGTTCCACAGCACATGACAGATTTTCAGAATCATCCGCTCACCTTTTTTCAATAGGAACAATTTTATACAAATCACCCACATAAATCTTCTGAAGTGATGTCTGCACAGTCTGTATGCTGTAATATGTAGAACACTGACACATACAAAAAGGCAATCTTCTTCTGTTGTTTTTTTAACATTATCTCTCTCCTTAATTTAAAAGAAGAGACACTAGATAAGGAAAAAATCACTGTTATTTGTGAAGAAGCTGGCAGAAGTGTAAAACTAATCATTCTTAAAATTCTATAGAGGGACACCGAAGACAAAAATAAAACAACAAAGCCAACCATAAATAACATTCAGGATGGCAGATGTCAGCTAGCAGGAGAGTAACAAAGAAAGCATAGAGGACGATATAACAGTGCCTTCCTTCCCTGCAACAACAACTCCTTAACTTGTAACAGCAGTTATTGTGCTCCATTTTAGATGTGAGAGTTGAAACTTAAAAATCTATTTCTATCAAATCACAATTGATTTAATAAACATTGCTTAGATGCAGAAGACTGTGCCAAATGATCAAATGTTACTTGAAGTAATTCACTTCATGTGGAAAAGCCACCTACTCTCTTCAGACAACCTGTTATAAAAGTACTGCTGACCAGGGAATTAAGTCTGCACACAAGACACAATGCACCAATGCAACAGCACCCAATGGACTATAAAGGGAACAATGTACCAGGTAGTGATGTTTCTACCCTAAATCTCTTTTTCTGATCTTTCTTTTTTCTGCATGATCCAAACATAAATGACTCTATGAGAGGTAGACACAACAAGCTGTTAGGTCTATTGTGCTTTTTATCTGCAAATTAAACTGTAGTGAACCCAAAGTAAGTCTCCATGCTAAAGTTAAGACCTTCTCTGTCAATAACTTGCATGAAATGAATTACACAATTATACCTCAGCACAAACTGTAATGACTACAAATTACAGCAGTAATTGTATTATACAGCAAAGTGGTTTGATTCATTGCTTACAGAGCATAATTAATAAGCTGAAATAAGATTATCTCTATATTCCATTTTTAGAGTATATTTTTTCTGAAGAGTACTTTGTTGGCATTTTTTACTCAACATCTCATTGCTCTGACTGCCAGGAACATTCATTGCCTTTTTTTTGGGTGAAAGTCATGAGCATCATCTTAAATTATTGACGTAAATCAGGAAGGGTCTGTAAAGAATCAAGAGGCATCACTACTCCCAGGAGATGAAACAAAGTGATAAAGAGAGATAAATAGAAGGCAATCTTGTATGGCAGAGAGCTCTTTATGGGTATCTGTTGATGAGCAAGGGCAGAGAGCTGACTGAAGCAGATTACATTTGCATTTCTGCTAGGTGACAGTTAATTTTAATTTCATTGATTGTTGTTAAGTTAGGATAACAAAATAGCTTTTATTATTTCCCATGGGGAAAAGAATTAGAAGGAAAGGCCAGGCTAGGGTGACACATCACAGTCCCAGCTTCCCATCCCAAACAAGAAGCAATTAGGTTTGGTAGAAAAGCGCTCTAAGCAGTCACTCTTATATGGAGACTGTGAAGACTGAAGTAACAGAGGAACACCTGGTGGCCTGGACAAAGAAGCATCTTTAAGTCAACCAAAACTGCTTGGCCTAAGCTCGCAAGAGTGGCAGTCTTTCTTAAGAAAATGAGTAAGGGCCTCACTGTCTAAGATCAGATCATCTGTACCAAGTTATGGAGTTGGCAGAACAATGCAGACTTTTTTTTTGCTGGAAGCTGCATTGCACAAGAAACTGTGAAACAGAAAATGGGTGGAAAGAAAAAGATCTTAACGCTGGACTATAGGCAACTTGTTAAAGTATCTTGATAACGAGGGAGGGAGTGGAAATGATCATTAACAACATACCCCAGAATCCTTCAGATTATTGCCAGTAGTTCTCTTCAAGCCTGATGTACTCTGTTATTTTATATAGCAGGAAGGTGATCAACTAAGAATAACACAGCAAGAGGGTAATGTATACAATACTTTCAATTTGTGTCCTAGCGTGCATCACTGGTCATTCCAGTCTGAGACTTTGTTGGGGTTTTGATGTTGGTTTTGGTTTTGGTTGGTTGTTTTATTTTAAATGAAGTCTTCATTTTATAAACCTGCACTATTTTCCTCATTACAGAACTTGTTTCAGGTAGTTCCAACTAGATCTCTCTGCTCTTAAGGACAATATTAAATAGCAGAGCTGCTGTGGAATGCAGTTATCCTCATCCTGCAGTCAAATGAAGGAAATTTGGGAAATCTGGTATTTGTCTGAAAAGATAAGGCTCACAGAAACGAGAGCTTTAATATTTCTTTGGTTCCTATTTTGCTCAACAGAATAAAAGCTAGGAATTTATTATTAGAAAAATCTCCTTAATCTAAATGCTGATTCAGCTTGCTCTTTATTAGATGATTATGATGAAGAGTATGAAAATCAGGAAAGAAGCCAGAAGAACACTCATCTCTACTTTGGAATAAGGTAAGGAACACCTGAGAGCTTCACAACTTTGTCATTTGACATGATCTGGGAAACAATTTTAGCATCTTCAAACAGGGTTGTTGGTCACTAGAAAGAGCTATGGTTTTCTTTAGTATGTGCTTTGATATCGCTAACAATACAATTTAAAATGCTAATACGGAATTCCAGTGAAAACCCTGGATTTCTGAATGCTTGTATTTTTTAATAACAATCTCTGCAGTTGCACTCAAACAGGTCAAATAATCTGCCTGTCAATTTTTGACAGTCAGTTTGAGCAGAAGTGCGTAACTGTGGAGCCAGGAATAATTCCTAATAATTGAAAGCACTTCATATTCATGCAAAGCGCATCTAAGAAATCTACGGTTTAGAATACTTTTCATCCCAAGAATCATGTTAATAAATCCTTAATTTTATAAGGATTCTTTCTTTTCCCCTGACATAATTATCTTAAAAGTATATTACAGCTGTAGGTCATATTTTAATACAAATGAAAGATTTTGGTTTCTTTTGTTTGTGGGTTTGTTTTGTTTTTTAATAAAGACACTTCCTGGTTAGAGACGATGGTACCATCCATTTTGATTTAAATGATCCCCTCTGACAGAAGTTCCTTATGCTGTAGAGTCTGGGAAAAATTCAATAGACAAAGACTTTTGATTGCAGCTGTGTAGTGGCAGGAGACATCCATAGTCACAGAGCAGCCATTTTCTCATTTTAATAAGAAAATTAGATAAAGAGGAACTATTATTTAGAATATTATTGCAGCTCTTCCCACTTCCACTCCAAGAAGCACTGCATTTTCCCTTCCATTCAGTCGGTTAAGAATATCACTGGCACTCACACATGCACAAAAAAAGTGAATGGAGACTGGAACATCCTGACGAAAAAATCAAGGTTTTGAAGTCATAGAAATGAGTGCTGTCACAAGAGTTGGCATTGTAAGGCAGTAGATGAGCGCTAGACTCATTTAATACATCTGCAACTCACTTAGCTTGGACTATGTTTTATCACGAATACAGAAAATACACCCTTCAGTTCTTACACTTGAAGATTTAGACTAAACATTTAATACCACTGTGTTGAAGGTTTTAATTTATTCTCACACACACACAGAGCCATCTTAACTTCCAGACACCAAACACAAAAGATTGAAAATATGCAATTATTTTAACTATGAACATAAACATCTTGGTGATGTGGAAGAGTAAGTCTCGTTATCCTGAAGTAAATTAAGGATGTACATATCTTAAAAAGAATTTGTAAGGTAAGAAAACTTTTAAATGCAAAATCGTTTTATAGTTTATTAAATTTGATTGTATATGAGTGAAGGAAACAGAATATGTTCTCATCATGAAAACTACATCACAGATGTCTGTAGGTAGTCTGGCAAAACAAAATCCATAAAGCGTATACATTTCCCTTATTCCTAAACAGGGAACAGCAGTGTACCTGATTTCATCAATCCTAAGTCTATTTCTATAGAGACAGCAGTAAATGCTTAGCCATGCCATGGGAGTGAATACACATTGGTTACTTCAGAAAGCAGAAAAACATGTTTCTGTTCACTGTGCAGTGTTTGCAATACAATGCACTGATTTTAAAATAGGGCATAATAGAAAATGTAAACAGGAACCACAGAAGAACCTTGTCTGCTCTCTTCCTGGAATTCATCTCCCACTTTGAAGTAGCAGCATCATTTTCTAAATTTTGTACACTGTTTTCTGCAGGACTAAATTCAAATGCAGAGGCTGAACTGGTGGCTGGAGCATCTGGATAGAGAAGAGCTGAGCTAAGTAAGTCCTTGCTTTGTCTGCATCACAAGAGGAAGAATGCTCAGCCATGAATCTGTCCTGAGGACACGTGGAACCTGAGTGTGATGAATTGGGGGGAAGGTTTGTCTTGGCTAATTAAAATCAGACATGCATACCCTGGAACAGGACTGCTGTTCTGGGTTAATGGTTGATTTAAAAGCATATCAAGGTTTATACACCTTTGGTTTTAGTAGAGTGCACAAAGTCATCAGAGATAGCTTGGAAAACTAGTTAAATTATACTTTCTTCCTACCTCTAACCCCTTTTCCCATCAAAGGCTTCACACACATTGGACAACTGAACTGCAAATGAGTTATTGCTGCATAATTTTTGTAGGCATTTTTGTAGAAATATTAATTTTGAGTCAATCCAAGAATTTTTGCAGCTTATCCTGGCAAACTCAAAGCCAGCTGATTAAAAAAACTCAATTTCCAGAATCATACAAATATAGAACAACGATAACACCTCATTGATAATGGAGGTTGGGCTTTTCTAGTTTTAAGGTGACCGTTAATTCAAGGTCCTTATGTGCTCATTGCATTTTTAATTTAATCCATTACTATTTGGAATATAAAAACTGAAAAATTTCTATTGCTTAGAGACCCATCCAGCAGTTTTATTTTGCATTCTTCCGAAGGGGAAGAAAAAGCCACAGATGTACAAAAATACTGGATACACTGGAAGTTTGCACTGAATGAAACAGTTCCCTGAGAGAAATCTGTTGATCTGGAACAGTGATTATTTTACCTTTGTGTTTTAGAAAGTTGCTATAGAAAAATGTTAAGAATACAAAACACCACTCACTTAAACCTTGAATTGTCTCATAACTTGAAATCTGAAATTGTATTCAGCTGCTATAATCCTCTTTTCACTCTTTAATTCAACTGAGACTGCCTAGACATGAATTCACACCAATATATTTCATGGACTATCATCTTTGGGGAAAGAGGCTTAAAAGCAGCTGCTTTTTTACAACAAGTTTATACCTCCTTTTTTTAGATCTAATGCATAATATCTGGGCAGGGAGGGAGATGCTACAGCCTTTATGGAAAGGATGAAGGAGCTTTCATTTCTGCTGTCTGTCCATCCTGCAGGAAATAAACACTTCTCATACAGCTACACAGAGTCTAAAACATGGTGCCTTGAGTGAAATTTATTTTATTGTAATAATGGAGATTAATACCCTGATCTGTTAATAGTTTAAAACTTAAATTCTTCCATGGACACCAGTGAGTTTAGACATAAGCTTGAAATTAAGTAAGTGTTTAGGGCCTTTCTGCCTTGAGGTGTTGAGAGGTAAATGTGTGTAGAGCAACAGGAAGTATGAGAAGAGTGGTTTGAAAATGAGAGGTAAGCCTGCATTTCCTCATCAAACTGCTGACACATTGGCACTGCCATTATGTAAAGTTCTAGACAGAAATAAACCCTGACATTTGACCTGTATTTCAAACTTACTTAGGAGCAAAGTAGATTTATGTAAATTTAGGCCTTCCCTGAATTCATGGAAACATGGGATCAGGAATATTGTCCTGGGT
>JAVHNF010043102.1:0-15067 GCA_034783455.1 Micropsitta finschii
ATAAGGTTGGCATCAGCCCACCTCACAAGCGTGTCGAGGTCCCTCTGGATGGCATCCCTTCCCTCCAGTGTATCAACTGAACCACACAGCTTGGTGTCATCAGCAAATTTGCTGAGGGCACACTCAATCCCACTGTCCATGTCAATGACAAAGATGTTGAACAAGACCAGCCCCAACACTGATCTCTGAGGGACACCACTCGTTACTGGTCTCCACCCAGACATGGAGCCATTGACCACAACTTTTTGCGTGTGGCCATCCAGCCAGTTCTTTATCCATCGAGTGGTCCACCCATCAAATTGATGTCTCTTCAATTTAGAGACAAGGATGTCGTGTGTACGACAGCATCGAACACTTTGCGCAAGTCCAGGTAGATGACATCTAGATTATCTCCAAGACCTTCTCCACAGGGCTGTTCTCAATCCAGTCCATCCCCCAGTCTATATTGATATTGGAGTTTCTCCAACCTGGGTGCAGGACCTTGCAGTTGTTCTTGTTGAACTTCATTAGGTTTCAGAAGGTAAAAAGCATTTTGTTCACCTAACGACATCCACTGTAGGCACATGTGTAGTAAAGGTGAGAAAAAAAAAGGTAGCAGAAAAAGAAAAGTTGTTGAAAGAAAATGTTCCATGATATTCCCTGTTCTTAACTGTATATTTCAGATAAAATAAAAGGAAACCTTTCAAGTGTTTTCAAGTCAAAAATGTATTTATTCATGATACTCCATGATTCTTCAATATCATGCAGGGAAAGAAGGTTTAGGAAAAAAAACCCAAAACCAGAAAAACTAAAACTCAAGTGCTGAAGTCCTGAGGCCTCGAGAAATACAAGAATAATGAGCTTACAAGAATTAGTGGTCAGAAAGTTCCACCAAAAAAGACAGTGAATTAAATTACAGAGGGTTTTTTACAGCAAGTTAGGAGCCCAAAATGTGAGTAATACTATAGCAGGATCAATGAGGACAAAGGAAACAGCAAGAAGACTGCATACAATGCTAGAACTGCTTATGGGGCAAAATGTATGAGCCAGGAGTTCTCATTTGCAGCCCACACACTGACACAGCATCACTTTTTTTGTTATCACATGTTCACAGTCAGTCACAAAGCCAACAGCACTTGCATGGAAGCTAAAAATGAGTGTATTCCCCTTCAATAAGGTGCTGCACAGTGATTCTGACATGTATATTTCTTAAAGCTAATCTTTTTCTCCACAACTTTGTCCTACAGCAAATTCAAGATGTTTCTGATATGTCCTCATTTACTAAGTGCCCACATAAAACAAAATTAATGAAATATAAAACTGTCAGAATGAGCATATAGGACTTATTAATAGAAACATGATAAGATGAACTATTCATTGTGTGACCTATAAATACCTAGAGCAAAATAATGAGCAGTGTCTAAATTTGAGGGTGCATTTTTATAACAAGTTTTGTATTTTTAAGCAAGATGGACAAGTGAATTTTCCACAGAACATTTTGGTGCTCTGTGAAGTTTGCCTTTCTATATAAAGAGCTCATCTATATTTGTTTCCCACATGCTTCCAAGAATGATGTAGCATCTGAAATTAAAAATATTTTTCAGTAGCTATCTTATGAAGGCTATCATTGCAGACAAAACTGGAGAAGGAGAGAAGTGCACAGAAGTACAACGTTTGAAGGAATTGTAAATCCCATATACTGCAAAGCTGGAAAACATTTTGTTTATGAACAGGCAGGGAAGAAAAACAAGGGAGAGAATAATGTATTCCACATTCAATGGCTGTTGAGAGGCAGCTCTACTTTTTGCCAAGTGGTTTTACTTTTTTTATATGATTATCTTTTGTGTATATAAATTCTTCACATTTGCAAAGGCAACTGAGGAAGAGGCCTCTGAAGCCGAAATCTGGCTTACTGTTAACAGAGCAGTTTTAAGTTTAAGTACTGAATCAGTCAAAGTGCAGTTTTGCTTCCACACTAGTTCCTCTCTTGCAGAGTAAGAGCAACTGGAATCAGATTACTTAATGGCTCTAAGGGGCATGTGTTGAATAGTTTGGGCCTAAAATTTCATCACCATAAAATAGTTTTCTTTGTTAAAGGCTTGTTCTTGAGATTGTTAATATTACTTTTATTATTGTTGAGCACTTTATAAAAGGACTGTATTTCTTAATATCCATAAAAAGGCAAATCTATTTATTAAATTGTCTTATTCAGTGGCCCCTGTGCTTGCCAGTTTAAGCTGAAAGGTATGAGAGATGTCACCGTGTTGCCAGATCATGTAATGATCATCATTTCACAGAGGAGTTACACCAAAACAGAATGTATTTTTGCGCTTCCTGGCCCAAGCATTTCTCCTCCTCTTGTAACAGAAGTAACTTTGCAGACAGGAATATCTAAACACAGGGCTGACAGCAGACCTGGGCATCATTCAGTTCCCTCCTCTCTGGGCCACCCTTTTCACCTGCAGGTCGGGGTTCTCTCCTGCTTGTCTCAACTGCCACACAAGACATGATTACCTACTTTTTAGTTTGCAAAACTCAGAAGAATCTTACCGTGATACGCCTAAATAAATAAATATGCAAATAAATAAAATCCTCAAACCAACCAACCAACAAAACAGAAGATGGAGCCAGAGAGTAGCTTTTAAAGCAAATTGCCAGAGAAGATGGGGAATTCAGTTTGCTTTAAATCTAAAGCTTCAAAGAAGACTGCAGATAAGGAATTGGAGAAAGCCTTCCAAGACTCTGGAGTGCAGTACGAGGATATGGAAAGTGGCTCCATTGTGTGAATGCATCAGTTCAAACTGCTTCTTCCCGGAGGTCTGTTGTCATCCTGTATGTGAACCCATGAGCCACTGTTACTGCTCATAGGCAGGCAGCCTAATTCAGCTCTATCCAAATTAAAGGAGTAAAAGTCAACCCACATCAAGAAAATAAAGGACAAAACTAACAAAGGAAGGATGTTTCATTTACCATGGCAGTATGGCAAAAAGCAAAGTAAGAGAAATGACACTAAGAAACAAGATAAAGTAATATTTGATATAAAGTAAGCTTAATTTTTCAGCTTGTTTTTCACTCTATTATGGATATACTCTTCCAAGAAAGCTCAAACAAACCAAGCATAACATCCTAGTGACCACATCTTCTACCAGTTCAGAATTTATATTAACAAAAAAAAGAACCTTTAAATGCTATCATCATATACATTTTTGTTATTTCCTGCAAAAAGCATATACCAGAGGTACATAATTTAATTCTTAACCCTACAGATATTTTGAATGCAGAAAAAGAACTGGATAAGCTTGCTTTTCTTGGCTTCAAATACAGTTACTAAGTCATCTTGCTTTCAATCCTAACAATAGTTTTAATCCATGTGATTTGATCTGAAAGTGATGACAGAAAAAAAAAAAAAAGAAAAGAAAAGCAAACTGCTAGGAAGCATCTGTAACATTTATTTTCTTGATTTTTTTTTTTATAAGGGGAAGCACTTTTCTAAACTAACCCTAATTTTGCTTCAGAATGTGCTCATAAAACTTGATGTCTACAGCAATTCTAACTTTAAATCCTTTTGTCCGTTAGTTTTGTCAGTATGGGAAAACTGCTGTTTAAAAGTTTTTGGTTTAAATGTGTGTGACAATGATAGATCTGGGAGAACTTGGTGGTAATTTCAGTGCCTTTTCTACTATTATGACATTATTCTTTTAGCCTGCTGGGTGGAATGCAGGAGGAAGCTTCAGGTTTCTCTCTCACTTTGAAACCTTTCTATTTCTTCTCTGCTTCCCCTCCTCCTCTCCCCAGGTTTCTATGCAGTACTTTTACTTCCCTCAGCCATAGCAAAACTGTTTTGGTGTGCAGTAATTTCCCAATCATATTTCCCCCTCTTATAAGGGAAGACCTCAGGTTTGTACACCTGGTAAAGTGATGTACTAGACCTCAGGACACCTATCTGTTATTCAAGTGCCTTCCTGGTCTTGCAGAGGAAGTCACCACTACAGATAAACTCTAAAACACACCCTTACGATTCTTATCTTGACTGGCCACTGCTGGAGTCTTGTATTGTGTTGTCTTCCACCTCCTCCCCCCAAAGGGTAACTTATTTACAAAGATCGAACCTTTATATAAAAATATATTTAATTTAAGCATATTGTTATTTGGCTTTGGTGCAGAATACATGCCCACCTTCCAGTGTTTTCCCCCACTGTCTTAAACCTTGAAGGATTAGTCTTGGACCTGAAACTGTTTAAAGATACAGGAAATACAAGGTTAATGGGGAAATGTAATATGTCTAAACAGGCAACTGAAGAAAATACAGATAATTTGGGGAATATGCAGGACCTGTTTCCAGTCCTGTGAACCACACTTTTGCCTATCGAAGCCACTTATTTTCTCCATTACTTGCTTCCTTAAAGGCCCATTTAGTAAAAAGTCTTCTGGGTCTCCCAAGAGCCTGCAATCACTTGTGTCCAAGATACTCTCAGTTTATCTGTCAGCAGTGCACAGTGCCTAATCTTCAACAAAAACAACTGCAAGGACAACAGACCTAGACAGACAATAGAAAGGGCTTCTTCAAATATATAGCAGATAAAACTAACACAAGAGGCAATATAGGCCCACTACTGAACGAGGAGGGTGCCCTGGTGACAGAGGATATAAAGAAGGCAGAGGTGCTGAATATCTTCTTTGCCTCTGTCTTTACTTCTACAGACTCTCCCCAGGGGCCCCAGATTCCTATAGCCGCAGAAGGAGTCAGGATAAAAGGGGAGTTTGCTTTGGTTTAAAGGCTTTTATTAAATTATTTTTAATTTTAATTAATTATTTTATTAAATTATTTTTTCAAAGGCTTTTATTAAATTATTTTTATTTGGACTGATATGTATATCCAGCAGAACAATTTGGCCCAGGTGCTCAAAGAAGCCACAGAAAGATCAGCAGAAATGCTAATAAAAACCTTAGGTGATGAGAATACCATTTGTTTTCTGACATACTGCTGAATGTTCAACTCAGATTTCTTTTCAAGTCCCACAGTACTGAGGATTAAAGCTCTCTTTCCAATTACGTTGCAATTATTACATCTGCTGAGTTTGCTCTTTAGACATATAAACTCACTCCATGTGCCATCAGTATTCAGAATGAAGTGATCTATTTTGGCCAGCAGTGAAAGTTGAAGGTTGGTGGCTAGTCCCAGGTAATACATTGATGTTACGAGAAGCTGAACAGATGTCCTACAGGTAGCAGGATAACCAGCCACGCTGTGTTGGCTGCTGGAAGGCTGTCTTTGACAAAGTACAACAGAGGTAGATTGAGGAAGGTACTGGCTGGCAAAGGGAGACAGCAAGGGGCAGTGGCAAAACTAGAACTTAGGCTTAAAATTCCCGCTGAGTTCACAGGGTGCTCACTTTGCAAAGTTAAGTAAAATATGATTTTAATAGTGACAGGGGTAGAGCAAAAGCGCATAGTGCACAATTTTGAAAAAGCTAATCCTCATGCTCCACATTTTGCAATGCACATCTCAGAATGTTCTGAGTGCTGGCATTTCAACTGTTGCAAGAGCTGTGGTTACCACTAGAGGCCAGTCAGTGAATAAAAAATAACGCAGGCTTTCAGTTTGGCGATTCTCTGATTTGGAGTTTGTCTTACTTTGTCATTAGTAACAAAAAGAGTTAACTTTACGAGAGAGCTAAGTACTAGATATCTGAAGATAATCGACTATCCGTGTAGTCTATAGGCACGCAGTGACTGTAGGTAGTCCTAGGTGACTGCTGACATTTTCAGGAGTGCTAGTTAATTTGTTTGGGAACTAGACATACACCTAGAAACTTGAATACTTTGCTGTGTGCTTCTCTGTGTCTTTAGGTTACTAACACCCTTAAAAAATCTGGTCCTAATTCCAGTGTTTAAAACTTCAAAACTATTATCTATATGACAGATGTCTATTTCCAATATAAAATTGTCTATTTCCAATATAAAATTGTCTATTTTAAATTTAGGTACTATATAATTTCACCTGGTCTTTGGCAGATACAAGGAAGTAGAGTGTATTGTTTATTCAAACATAAGGAGCAAGACAGAATCTTTAGATAGAGGGATCTCTAGTGAAGCAAAATGAAAGACAGGATAATTTTATAGGTGTTTTCTCTATTCCTATTAAAGTCTTTGTTCAACATTTGAAGAAAACTACCTTTCTTCCTTTCTTTTTCGACATCTCAGGATATGACATTATGTGGAAAAAAATTCTTGTGGCAAACCTGGTGTGTCTCTGGGATCATGAATGGAACAGAAGGTTATCAGGCAGGAAGATAGGAAGATGCTCGCAGAAGAAAACCAGAACAAGGATGAGCAGTTACAGCTTCTTTCAGGTGAGCAAGAGATGAAGAAGAAATATGCAACAGTTCTTACCATAAAGCTAGAGAAGAACCAGGTCTTCTTAGCTATGATCCTAGTAGGAGAGACGAGCTGAGAAACGAAGTGAACTAACAGATTGTTTTCTTAGGGATGAGAACATACAGGGGACTTTCACACTTGTCAACAATCCCAGAACATAATGTCCCTAGGGCTGTTTTTGTCAAATCGCAACTGTTGAAAAGAAGTTCCTTCCAAGAGCATATGGTTTTCAACTGAAGTAAATATACTGTATATAAGGATTTGCAAAGTAATTTCTAATGTCACTGTGCTATTGAATTGCTTTCTCACCAGCTACCAGTATTTTACCAGTTAGTTTGCTATGCACTACATACATCATTTAGCTTAATAGTAGTTCTTATCATTAGAATACAATTTTTCTTTAATGAGGAAAGCTCTTTTACAGAAATACTTGAAATACATTTTCTTCTTCAGTCATTTGATTTGTTGCAAATGGAAAGTGAACCATTAGAGTGCTTTTCAATAATTTATTGCTCTCAACATGCAGTCCCACCTCCTGAGTACAACACATTTAGGAGAAAAATATCTACCTCATCTTGAAAAGGTTTTTGGACTGCTAAATAGAGGACTGTATCATAAGCATGCCCACCTGTTAGAAACAACTGTAGTAGCCTGTCTTACCTGTTTGCCAATGCAACCATGGCAAATTTTGAAACTCTAACTAACTAATGTTAACCCCAGGAATAACTTCTTCTAAAGAAAATTTCAGAAAAGTTATTTTCAGGCTTTTCAGCAGTTTTGGCAAATACATAGAATTTCAATTTCTGTTGTTTTTTGTTTGTTTGTTTTTTTTGGTTTGTTTTGGTTTTTTTTTGTTTGTTTGTTTGTTTTTTGTTTTTTTCTAAAAGGAACTCGCAAGTTCCAAGATAATTCAGAAATAGAATGTTGCTCATTTTTCTAAAATGGAAAAACATATTCTGTATGGAAGTTTCACAAGTTTTGTATACATGGATACTAAAAGATAGATTGGTGATTTTTCACAAAATCACTAAACTCTTATGAAGCTACCTTCATAAGAATCACCTCTGAAAAAGTACATTAAAGGTTTCCAGAAGAGTATGGTCTGCTTGTTCTAAAACAGGACAAAGATTCTGAAATGCATACTGGAAGGGGAATGGAGGTATACATTATACTTCCATTATTTTTGTTCAGTATCAGACCTTTTGATGTAAGTTTTGGAGGACTACCCAAAACTACTAAAGCCCTGAAACCATGTAGATGCTAATCATCCTTGAAAAGTGGGTACTTTAATTAGGTCTGCAAAATCACTACTTAACTGTAAAGATGTTTGGCTGATCATTCTGTGGTTTAATTTCCCATTCTGTAACATATGAATAATCATTCTTTTTACAGGAGTTATTTAATTTGAGGCTCTTAATTGCTTTAAATAAAGTTATTCTACCATGGTGGCATTTACTACAGAATTATAAAATGGGTTTTGGTAGAGAACACCCAAGGGCCAAAGCTAACAGAAACTCAAAACATATTTATAGTTCAGTTCATAAGGTGCTTAAATCCAGCAACTCAAGACCAGGGAAAACTCTCCTCTAATCTGAAATATTTATTCAAATGACAGACATTTTCCTAAAGGTTAAAAATATTTAATTACTTGCCAGATGCGAAAGTCTAGAGCAGCTTTAACTGAAAGACTTTCTTCAAGACATCTCTAAGGAACTTAGAATTCATGTCTTCCTAGAGTAACTGTTTCAATCCCCAGTGGGATGCATTACCAACTAGAGTTATAAGCAAAGCTGTCTTGGTGACACCTCACACCCTGAGTTGGTCACTTCCTGCATCCCCTCTTCTTATTGAAGGTGGTAGCAGCATAATTTGGTTGATTGGTTAGATACCTAACAGCTAACTTGATTCCCAAGTAGCGATTTCTCACCTCTGTGCCTCAGACAGATGCTCATCTCAGCCTGACTTTACTGTGGCTTTGGTCAGAGCAATACGGAGAACAGCCTGTGTAGTGTTTGTTCCCAGATCTCTCAGGGACTTAAGTTAGATGATTAGTGTGCTTAATCAAATCAAAAGGAGCTGAAGGTTTTAGCCCTTTTTAAGAGGCTTTCAGCCCTGTAGCTAACAGGATCAATCTCTAAATGCTAGAGTAGTAATTTATTTCCTTTTATTCTTTTTGATGTCTGAGAACAATACTCTTAGCTATGCTGATAAACAAAGCAGCAAAATTGAACGATGAGAAAAGCAACAAGAACAACTGCTGGCAGTTTAACTGTTCTTTCCTGTGGGTACAGTCAGTTTTGGTCAGACTCATTTGCACAGTCAACTTTGACTCCTCTCTGTCTCCTCAAAAGTCTCTCTTATGACAATAAACAATGTAAAAGTATGGGAGGAAGGGGTCATGTAGATGGACTTAAGCTGCAGCTCATGGGTTTGTGTGGAAGGCAGGAAAGGTACAGAGCATATGAACCAGAATTTGACTTCATTTCTGGCTTCACATTATGTTTTGAGAGCACTGGAGCAAACACTTGCCCTGTGCCACGCTAACTTCTTCAGAATGGTGTAGATGCTCCTGCAGAAGTACAGATTTCATTCCAATATCTGCACAGAACTCTCAGTCCTTCTTGTAACAACTTGCATGAAGTTAATAAAGCTACAATTTTGTAGAGTTACAAGACCATATGTTCTGACTGCCTAAACCCCTTTTTTTCTAAAGGAAAACACATAAAAGGAAGCTCTGACATTAAGAACACAAACAGTAGTCTGCCACCTCCTTAGTTTTGTGGGTGAGGCACCAAAAAGGCAACCAAGTTGGTGACAGTAGAGGCAACAACTACTTCTCATTTTGAGGCTCAGCCTAAGCTAGTTTAGTTGCTTTACTCTTGTCCAGCTCCAGAGCAGCAATATATTAACAGCTTGTAAATCAATGTCAGACATGTTATATGATAGATCCTATACAAAATGCTTATAGTACTATGTCATGCTGAACAAGATGCACTCTTCAAAACTACCTATGATATTTCATAGAATCATATTCTCAGCAGCTCTCATGAGAGCAACTCCCCAGCCTTACACAGCTAAAAATGTGGTGCTAGGAGGGATGGCAGAGCTGAAGGGGAAGGTGTTTAAATAACAGCCAGCTCACTAGATGATCCATGGCATGGTATTAAGGTAGCTCTAGGGAGCCCTGATCACCCATGACTCCCTGTAGAGATGCTTTAAACTGAAAAGACAAATGGTGTTCATAAGAAGGCCAAGCTTACTAAATAGTGCCTGGATCCAGAGTTCTGTTTCAGATGAAGGGCTAAATCCCAACACTCCAGAAACTATTTCGGTTTTAAGTTTAGCTCTTAAAATTCTGCCTGTGTAAGACATGGGATGAAGAGATCCAGTCTAAGGATCTATTATCCAAACAGACAGAATTCATGTGCATTAGGAAGAAGTTGCAGTTACCAGGCATGCTATTGAAAGTAAAAAGCACAGTAGTTTTAGAACAAGATACTGCTTCTCTTCCATGCTTGTACTTATCCAGCAGCACTTAGAAATGCTGACATCCAAGATAACAGCATTTCCTGCTTCCAGCCAGTTCTCAGCACAGACCTTCAATGTCATTCATTCAAGTTTCAGCCCAACCTTCAACTTGGCCACATATTTGCATCTTTCTTTGTGACCTCCTAGGGCAGGAAGCGTTGACATTCCCCATGAACTTAGCGAGCAGTGCTAAAAGCAGTCTCATTAGCCCAGGAACTCATGTAGCTCTCAAGAGCTCCTGCTGCACCAGGTCTGAATGTGTGCCAACGTCTGATTGCAGTAGAAGGAACATTAAAGGAAACCCCTAGGCTAGTCGGCTGTCTTACAATTGTATTAGCCTCACTGTCTTTGTCAGGCTTGTTCTCTATGGAATTGCATACCCACTTAAGGTTATGAATTTGATTTATCTTCAAGATTTGAGGTGAGTTTCAATCCTTGTGGAAGCAAAAGCACAATAGCATGGAGCAGCAGAAGATACAGGGAAGATGTATCTGTGCGTGAATTTACCACACGCGGCTTTGTCAAGGTATTTCAGTCCTGATTTGCAGAGCTCTGCAATACACATTTCTTGGGTAGGGACGACTAAATTAGTTCTGATTTACATCATTGTGGGGAGCAGGAAAAAATACTGATCTGAGCCAACAAACCTAACGCGTGTTTGAACCGAGGTGTCAGGAGGCACAGATGTATTGCACCACCTGCACTGCTTGTGGGATGCTCCTTCCAGTCAGTTCTACAGCACAGTCACTTTGAGCTAACTTGTGTAGCGCTAAATTGTAATGGTATTGATTTTTCACTGCATTCATTTCATGGTGACGCTTTAAATTGCTCAAGGCTCTATCCGGAATAGTGCTGAACTGGGGACAAAAAAAGAATGGAGGCATTTTAAGTGAAACATAGAATCATAAAAGAGTTTGAGTTGGAAGGGACCTACAAAGCTCAACCCCTGCAGGGAACAAGGACATCTTCAACTAGATCAGGTTGCCCAGAACCACATCCAGCCTGGGCCTGAATGTCTCCAGGGTTGGTTCATCCATCACTTCTCTGGACAACCTGTGCCAGTGTTTTACCACCCTCATTGTAAAGAATTCCTTCCTCAAATCCAGCCTGAATCTCCCCTCTTTTAGTTTAAAACCATCACCCCTCATCACAACAGGCCCTGCTAAAAAGTCTCTCACCATCTTTCTTATAGGGCCTTTTTCAACAGAGGTCACTGTGAGATACCATGTAAGCTGCTTCCGTTCATTACAGCCTACCACAGGCTTCATTTTTGCACGGGTCTCCAACTGGAGAACTGTCTTTTATGACAGATCTCAACACGCTGCTTATCATAAACCTGGAATTCACTTTAAAGTTGTTTCCAACTGACATTCACAGGAATACCTGTGAAGCTACTTTAGATCCTATCGATGCCCTCAGACCACTTGGCAAGGAGACAGGCAGTTTCCCAGTTGCAGGTTCACAGTATACAATCTGCACTTGATTTCTAGATAATACTGAAATACCATATCCAGATACAGCGTAGCTCATACGGATGTTTCACTTGGACCTAAAACTCGCGTTTTTCAAATCAGTGGGAGTTTTGCTTGAGGAAGAAATGAAGGCTTAGGGCTGCAGAAAACACAAAGTCGGTAATTTGGCAGCCTGATTTTATAATAATCTTTGTCTAATGATTATTTAATATTGTACCAGGCTATTTAAAAGAATATTCTACAAAGTGTTGGAGCTTCCTTTTCAAAGCTTGTGTAAAATGTGATTTGTAATTAGTAGCTTTAGATCTGCGATGTGTGCGAGAGAATATTAGTATTCCATAAAAGCTGCTGTCAGTAGAAGTTATACAGAGAAGCACAAAATAATACGGATGCTTAACAGCTAAAATACTTTGTTTAAAATAGATTTGCTGAATTTTGTAGAGGCTCCACCTGGGAAACTTCAGATTTACTGTTTTCCCCTTTAAGCTGTTATATATAAATGAGTTGGGAACTCTGACAGTAAATGACCTGAGCACTAAGGGAATATATTAAAACTTACTTTTAAGCACTTCAAAGCGTTTCACTTTATTCATGTATCTATATGGAATTATTCACAGAGCTTGTTACTACAGCTTTGGAAATTCCTCACCACTGGAAATGTTCATAAGAATATTATGATGTTTACAATAGCTGCCAGCTGAGTAAACTCCACTGACTGCTGGCACCACTAACTTCAACCGAGCATAGAACACAGCCTTGTCCTCAATCAGATCCGGTGCCACCAGCACATTCCCTGTGCATCACCCGGATAAAACACCTCTGTTAGAAGGTTAAGAAGGATAACAGCAAACCGAGGTTCTGCAGCGTGCGCAGCGTGGCCCGTTGCAGCAGAGGGCACTCACACTCTATGGTACGCAGCCCACACTCCGCATCGCTGATGTTTGCTGCGGCACTGTGGAGAGCTGTCAAGCCCTGGGCAAGCACAGTTCTCCCCTCTGCTTCATGAAAATTCCACCGAAATTGTTATTCTAATTCCCTCTGAATTCTTGGTGTACTTTGGGAGAATGCTAAAGGGAAAAAAAACCACACAATTTCCTTGCTCGGACAAGAGGAAACCTTCACCACATCCTAAGATCCTGTGGTTCTCAATCACACAGAGAAAGGTACTAATTCTTGAAGAGCTCCCCAACAGACAGCAGGAGCAGGATTTGGCCATCGGGCACCAGAGAAGCAAGGAGCTAAAAATGCTTCTTAAATTGCCTAAAGCCGAGGCAAGAATTTGTTTTAGCCAGCAATAACATCAGCATCGGTTCATACATGATCCTGACGTGCTGCTACTAAAATGGGCAATACTAAAAGAATATCTAAATTAAAGCACCCGGTGTTCCCTAATGCTGTGTGGTGGCTTGATTTCTCCCTTCACAGAGGAGTTTTCTCAGCGTATTCCCTTTCTGACCTAGATAAAATAATTCCTTATTTTTCATCTCCTTCTGTAAGGTAATGGCATGGTGAAGAATGTGATGTGTGAGCTACAGATGGCACTGAAAGAATCCAAGAATCTAAAAATACAGGGAGTTTTACAGGAAAGGTTTCGTAAGGTGGCTGTCTCCTCCTCGACATCACTATTCAGCTGGCTATTGGAATGGGACTAATTTAATTAAGAGAACAGCTCGGATAAAACATTTTTGTCAGATTCTCCAAGTCCTATTCACCTTGCTTGAGAACTCAAGCAAGTCTTCTCTTAAGCAGTCCAGTAATACACCTCCCGTCATGCCAGCTTAGCTGAGCTTCGCAACAATAGGAGCAATTGGCACAAAGGAAACTACTGAAGTTAATGTAAAGATTATCATATTATTTTTGCAGTGGTGACCCAACGGTCAAGGCAATTGCTGGCAAGGAATCGTTCACTGCAGTCTTGATCTTTCACTCCCCAAAAGCTCTAGGTGAGTTTTATTTGCAGTGTTTGGTCCTGAAACCCTCACCACTTGCCGCTACCTCTTTTCACTCCTCTGCTTTCCGAAGGAGCAAACCCAGCTCTTTCTAGGCAATAAACAGCAATTGTGGGTTTGGGGGTTTTGTGCAGTTATCACTGCTATTGGGTTGGGTTTATTTTTTTTGGTGAGAAACAGAGTGGAAGGGTGAGACCATAATACAGTTAAAATACAAAGCAGGATGTTAATTTGCCTGTGCTCCAATCTCTCCTAGCATGAAACTTGATTTCCTAATAATGAATTTCTGTACCTGGTTTCAGTAAATAATGAAATAGCACAAATCCACATGTGTTTTAAGAAGAATAAGGTATTTTTAACGGAAGAGAAAAGGCTGGAGATGTTTTCGTGGTTAAACAACACAGTTCTGCAGCTCTGAAACAGAACCACGATGCTCAGTAAATGTAGAGGAGGTGGGTGACAGGGAACGAAAGGAGAGAAAAGGAGCCAAGAAGAAGAGGGTTAATAGAAGTTTTCCAACCTAATATTCACAAAGTAAACACATAAACAACAATAAAAAGCTTCTATCTGACCAAGGAAAAAGAGTGTTAGAAGGATGTAATGCAATCCCTGCAGCATTTCAAACTCTACTTCAAATCTAGGTCTCCTTCCACATAGCATGTTCATTGCTTGCAGCAAAACTGGGCTTTTTTAAAGAACACGTCCCTTTATCATCATAGAACCAGAAGTTTCAGATTTCATACTTGTGATCTCAATAGCTTGCAGGAATTTATATGCAGAACACAACTTTGGTGTACAGAACTGGGTAGGGAAAGTGTCAAACAATGTATTTGTGTATCACCCAGCAACCTGAGAGGGGACCGGTGCATTTCAGCTGCCCCAACATTGCTTTTGGGACTCTAGGAAAAAAGAGGAAAGCTCAATAAAAATAAAATAATAGCTTTGTATATATGTGTGAGAAGTGGAATAATGGATCACCATTAACTGGCTGCTTACTGCTTTATTGTCAAGTGACTCTTTCCTAAGGAAACATGCTGTCTGCAATCTTGCAGATTTACCTGTTAAAGCCTTCAGTGAAGAAATCACTGGTTTAGTACATCAAAGTACGCGTATGTACATAGAAGCACTTGTACCACTCATTTACCCTAGTTAACACTCCTAATTATCCTTTCACCCGAGATCTGGATTTCCTTGGTTTGATAAATTATAAGGTAGTCTGCACAAACATCAGTCTTCCTCAGGCATGAATTTTCATGCAGTCATGTATACAGAGGGTTAGGGACACACGGAGATACACACAGTGTTCTTGGTACGTGGCAGGATTAAGCTCAGAATATTTCCCTCATTCAAAACTCTTGAGAAGTCTCGATGCCACCTTTGCCTTCTTTTCCATACAATGTATTCCAAAGACACAAAGCCTTACTGTTCCTTTTCTGGTGCTCCAAAAAAGCACAATGGCAGCTTACAGCAAGTCCTCTTCGTATCCCCTAAGCAGAATCACCCATTCCACCAGCACCTTGGCAAATACATATTAATAATACAGATTTTTTAACCTAGTTTTCCATTCTTTTTGTTTCCCCCAGTCAGGCCTGTAGCCAGTGGAGTACAAAAACCCCTGGGAAAAAATCACAGAATCACAGAGTCACAGAATGGTTGGAAGGGACCTTAAGATCATTCAGTTCCAAACCCCTGCCACAGGCAGGGACCCCTTCCACTGGAGCAGCTTGCTCCAAGCTCCTGTGTCCAACCTGGCCTTGAACA
>JAVHNF010043119.1:0-13194 GCA_034783455.1 Micropsitta finschii
ATTTTCTCAATTTATCTGTAGGTGTTTAACAAATTGATGGATACCAACAAAGCTGCCAAAGAGATGAACGGCTCGCTCAAGTTATCAATTATTTATAAAATCCAGAAAATACGATGGTATGTGTATCTCCATTTTATTTTTGAGTATTGCATCTTGTGGTTTGTATTTTTAATTTGTCAGACAGACATTTGCCAGGGTTCACTGAACTTGTGATAAAGATGTTCCACTCCTGCTTGAGGGAGATTGACCATCTACCTCCTGTCCTACTGACTCATTCTTGTAGAACCAGGTTCTCATCCCATGCCTTCCCTGGTAGCCTGTGGCTGTGTTTGCTCGACACTGTTCACTCGTGGGACAGAGGCATTGTCAAAACTCTGTTATGCTTTCACACCAACACCTTCTGAAGGAAGCTGCTGGGGGCAGGCAAGAATTTATTCTCTCTTGCTCCCATGTCTCAACCCCCTGCAAGGCTCTCTGGTTTAACCTGAACTATTGCTTACTTCAAACCAGATTCACAAGTAGAAATCATAGATAACAATCCCAGTCGCAGTCACCATACTCCCCCAATAAACTTGTGTTGTCACAGCCTTATGCCTGAACTTACTTCCTCCATCAGGTAACATTAGTTCAGTTCAGAATGCTTACAAATTTTACTTAAAGGGAAAGCAACTTCTTGCATGTGCTCTGCATAAATAAATGGCCAAAGAAGATCAGAAAGAGCAAGTCAAGTCTAAACAGTTAATAAAATATTTCATGACAAAAGCTGGGGCACTCCATCAGAATCCCAGATCTCTCAAATGCCAAACATGGGGACAGCTCGGGTCTGAAACTAAATTAAAAAAGCAAACATCTTGCAGATTTCATACAGCAGCTCAGATTTCCTTTGATCAACCCAAAGTAGTAACTGTGAAAGCCCTCTTCTGTCCACAGAGATTTTTCAGAATATTCTAATTCTGAAACAGCTTCAAAAGATTTAATTGTGGAAAACTTGCAAATTGCTGGGTTTGACGTTTTTAATCAGTCCTGCATTAATTCTAACTTTCAATATTAAGATTAGAGCTTATCTGGGCATAGTACATGCTCTGTAAGTTACCCTGCAGTCATTCAGCTCTTGAATCACTTCTACTGCCTGTTCTCCACAGCAGTCTGACTTTTAACTATTTATATAGTAACATTTTTTAATAGATTTCACACAGCTATTGCAAAATAACCTAAAAGCATAAAACTTATACTGAAGTCAGTGGGAATATCAAAATTGGAATTAGAAGGACTTTTTGCCTTATCACAACTCTCTTGCACAACCCAAGAGCAATAAGCTACAAGCAGTGTTTGTGTGCTGAGCATTTGTAGCTCTACTCTCTTACTAATAAATCTGACACTTTACAGTAAGTTTTTCACTTAGTTTAAGTTAGCCTCATGTATGGCACCAATGTCTGGAGTCAGCAGAGTACATGAATAGGTCTTTAACTTTAAGCATAAGCACACCCCAAAAAATAAGTATGTGCTTAAATCTAAATGTTTTCTTGGAACAAGACTGGTTTTAGTCATTTCTTCCCCTACTCAAACACCAAAAACTCTTTCAGAAACTTCTTGGCCTCTAAAATAGCCAGACTTCCCTTAGAGAGCTATGAGCATCTAGGAACATGGGACATTGTTGGAACAAGTCCAGGGGAGGGCCACAAGGATGATCAGGGGACTGGAGCACCTCCTGTATGAAGATAGGCTGAGAAAGTTGGGGCTGTTCAGCCTGGAGAGGACAAGGCTGTGTGAAGACCTCATAGCAGCCTTCCAGTATCTGAGGGGGGGGCTATAAGGATGCTGGGGAGGGACTCTTCATCAGGGACTGTAGCGATAGGACAAGGGGTAATGGGTTCAAACTTAAACAGGGAAAGTTTAGACTGGATATAAGGAGGAAGTTCTTTATTGTAAGGGTGGTGAATCACTGGAATGGGTTGCCTGGGAAGTTGTGAATGCTCCATCCCTGGCGGTGTTCAACGCCAGGTTGGACAGAGGTGTCCCTGCCCATGGCAGGTGGGTAGGAACTTGATGATCTTAAGGTCCTTTCTAACCCTAACTATTCTATGATTCTATGTTACACAGCACAAATTCTGGGGACAAAAGATGGGCATCCAGGAATCTCTTCAGAACCTGGCCAGGATAAGATGCCTTAAGAAAAGTAAATGAAAATCATCATTTCACCCAAATTTGAAGAAAAAGTGATTTAGAGAAAGCAAGAACTTCTACAAATTAGAAACATGTATTAACCCAATAGACAATCTCTGGTTCCATGAAAAAAATGTCAGGTAATATAATGAACTCAAGGAAGAGACCAGTACACTTTAAGGCAACAGAGGCTCTAACAACCCAGTGCTCCTGGTAGTAAGGATGAGACACTATCAATACAAACGAGAGCTTAAATCAATACAGAGGTAGTCTTAAATGGACAGATTTTTACAGACAGCCAGTGGAAACTTATTAGCTTTGATTTCATTCATATAGCAAGACATAAACTTACTTGAAAGCCCCACTGTGCAGGTCCCTCTGAAGCTCTCCTTGCCACCTAGCACGGCCTAAACGCTCCAGAATACAGTAGGAGAAGTCTGGGAGCTTTAAGTCAGGGTCCCCCTCCCAGCCTATCAAAGCTCTGTAACGTTGGTCTTGGGAAGCAACAATGACTAGCTTCTCTCCCCATCTACAAAACAGTAGGGAAAGTAATAAATTATTATTAGTGCAATAAAACCAGAGAGACCACTTACCCCCCAAACACCACTCTTGATATAATCTGCACAAACTCAGTGAGGGCTAAATTTTAAAACTGAAGTTAATAACCTTTATAAGACACAAAAATTTCACTCACTTTTCAATAGCTTCTACATAAGTATAACAAGGCTGCAAATCCTTTCTCCTTATTTGATCAGTGATATCTACTCTCTCTTTAAAATACTGGCAGGAACCTTGGATGCCGTCTTTATTATCCAAAATCATGTGGACAGGATAAATATCATCCAGAGGAACAGGATCTCTTTTGGTTTCTAGTATTCCTGTTTCAAGGTCTATTTCTTCATATCTGAAATGAAAGCACATAGCCAACATTTAACTGAGAAAGAGGAATTTGGAACTGAAATATAACACAAACAATGCTGATACCTCTTTGAAATATCTTGGGAAAATAAAGCTCTTTTGAAACCTAAAAGCTGGAAAAACACAAAGAGCAGAGCTGCACTCCTCAAGCATGACCAAACTTTATCAGTAGGCAGAGTGTATGAAGCAGAAGGGGAATACATTATCCAATCTTCAAAAATTCAAGGATATTTAAGTGGTGGGAATAAAAGAAACACATATAAATACTAGTTGCAGAAAAGGAAAACAACGACTACATCCACGCTGATGAACTGGGACTTAAATTCTGCTTGTAGGTAAGTGACAAATAGTCGTTTGACTACTTATTTGAGCAGAAACCTAACCAGGACTCCTGCACAGGTCTCCTGCACAGCAGACTTCAAACCCCGACTCCTCTCTGCCTGCCGCCAACCAGCACACTTCAGCGTTCTTTCAGCTATACCCGAGCGGCTCCGAGGAACGAGCAGAGGCGGCACGGGCAGCCACCGGGGCGGCCAAGGAACCAACCAGGCCCGATTAACCCCACAGAGAAGCGAGCTCTCCCTGTGAGGCACCCGGCCCAGCGGGACAAGGGAAGCGCGGCGGCGCAGATCGGCGGGAGGGGCGCACCGTCGCCCGGAGCGGCCCTCACCGGTCGTGCAGACGGAGCGGCGGGCGCGCCAGCGGCAGCAGGTAGAAGCTGACACCGGGCTGTGCGCTGAGCGCGGCCCACAGGAGCTGCTGCGTGGCGGGCTCCAGCGGCAGCGGGAAGGGTGGCGTGCGGGTGCCCAGACGGTACCACAGAGCACCCAGCGTGATCCCGTCCAGCCCCTCCAAAGCCACCTCGTCCAGCATCGCCCACAGCGCCTCCATGTCCACCGTGACTTCCGGTCCGCGAGAAGGAAGTGAGATCACCTCCGCGACGGTAACCAAGGAAACGCACAAACAGGGTCGCGGCGGCGCGGCCTGGCCGCTCCTCTTCGAGTTGTAGCCGGTTCTATGCTCAGCGGGGCTTTGCGCCCGTTCCTCTCGGGCCCGGGGCTGTGTCGGCGCTGCGCAGGCACAGCGCAGGCGAGTGGGACGTGTGGCCTTGTTCTGTCGGTCGGGAGAGCTGTTAGATCAGCCCGTGCGCTGCGTTATCTCAGCCGGGCCGTGGGACGGGCAGTACTGTAGCTAATAACCCGCAATCGGTAAGAGATCGAATATGTTTAGAGGGGGATTTGGTTGTTGGTTTGTGGTTTTGGTGGGTTTTGTTTCATTTATTTACTTTACTTTTTTTGTTCGGTCGTGGGTTTTTGTTGTTTTTTTTGTTTGTTTGTTTTGTTGGTTTTTTGTTTGTTTGTTTGTTTGTTTTTTGTTTGGTTTGATTTTGTGCAGAACTAAATTGAACGTTCTGGTGGCAAGTTTTAGCTTCTGGGTATGTAAGAGGGCACCCTACCACAAGTTGCAACAGTTACTCTGGGATAATTGGTGGGGATTGCTGGAAAAGTTCCTTTTCCTGAAAGGCAAGTAAGGTAAAATATTTTATTAAACAATTTAAATGTATACAGCCTCTAGAATTAATAGTTAATTAATAGAGTGAACACAGTTCTAGAATTAACTGACCTTACGAGCAGTAGCAATTCAGAAAAATCATCCTACAGCTGAGCTTTGGGCATGCACCTTTCAGCTTGTGCCCCATACCTGACTTGATTGTCAGTTCATGGATTATAAACTCGTATTTTTATATATTTGGTAGATGGTGCAGGGTTCTGAAAAATATGTAAAACAAATGAAGTTTCTCTGTTCTTCAGGAATTGCATTCACTGCACTGACAATTTTATGCTTTGTAGAAGAAGGAACTTGTTTCAGTTTACGTCATTCTTGTCTATTGAGAGTGCCCAGCCAGTAGACCTCTGTAATAAATAATTTCTGTGCTTAAGTGTGACAATTAAATTCTTATTTCAGTTTTATGTTAAGGATATGGCGACTGACTTTGATGAAAAACATGATGAATATTTAATAACCCTTCAGCAGAGAAACCGGTAAGATATGGAATTGTTACCACCATTGAGTATGTAATATCTATTGTGCACTGATATAGTATCTAATATCAGCAGTTGTGAAAGTTAATTTAAGAACTTGCTTTTTAAGCTTGTGTTGCAAAGTCTGACTTGCTGTGCCTTAAAGCATTTGATGAGTCTCTTTTCTTTGGTTGCCAGGCACTTTGATCCTTTCTGAAGGCATTATGCTGATTTAACACAACTTCACTCAAGTGAAACATCCACAGAAAGGCCATGGGACTACTGCTCAAATAAGGACTTTGCAAAAAGCTCCAGATTTGGTTCACTGAGGTGATACGCCTTCGGAGGAAACCAGTTTGTAGATTCAGCAAGGCACCTGAATGCACAAACAAGACAATACAGTAAACCTGCTATATGGATAAAAGGCATTGCTTGAATTAGTGTCACAGAGAGACACTGACTTCTGTTGTCACCTTAATCAACCAGCACATGCTCTCTCCGTACTCCAACACAAAACCCAAACCAACAAAAACACTCAACCCAACCAAACCCAACTTAACCCAGCCCAACCCAACTAAACGCAACTCAACCCAAACCATGACAGAACAGAAACTGTTCTTAAATGGTATTCCAAAGGTACCATTGTGCCTTTGAACAACACAGAGCCACATCGTATCATCATCAGCTAATTAAGTTTAGGTGACCACAGTGCTTTTAAGAGGGTAGTAGGATAGAATCCTTACAGAAGGCAGCCTCACTCCTTCCTGGCCAATGTTTGGGGCAGAGCCATCACTCACCCACACTGGGAAAACCAGAAGCATTCACTACCACCTGTCATCACAGGTAGAGGAGTAAAACAACTCAGCTTGGCTGATGCAAGGATGCACATGTACCAATGGCTTGATCTGGTCAGCCTGCACACAGCATCATATGCCATCAAATAGAGTGAGCATGATACAAGCTGTTTAAAAGCTGCAATGAGGAGACAACATGCTCTTCAGTGATAGACGGCTCTAAACAAGCTCATGCATAAAATTAGAAGCAATCTGTAGAAATGTAATTTCCATTTTCCCATGGAATTGAAAGGAGGATGATTATTATAGCAGCAATTGCTGGGGCTGCTATATCAAAAGGTCAGCTCATGATTTCATTACCTCAACCTCTCAATACATACACACATAACAAAGACCAAACCATTCACATTTCAAGAGCTTGTAACTCCTCCAGACATGTCATGTAGTATACAAATCAAGCCCAGAAGCCCCCACTTGCCATAGTAAAACCTGAAGGTCTGTTTGTATTTGAAGAGGTCTAATAAAACCTGGGTACATTTTCACGTCCGTTTGTTTCACATACTTCAGCAAAACAGCTTTTACTTTTTCTTATTGAGAAATGCTGAACCCTATTAACCTTCTCTCTATTGTATCAGGAACACGAGCACAGCAACATTATTCCCCTGTTCAGGAACCAGAGACTGCGCCTGTTGACTGGGGAGTGATCCTTCTCTTTGATCCTTTCAGTCCCAGTACATTTGCAGAATGCAACCAACTTACAAACCACATTCTTACATGATTACAATGTGTACTGCTACGAGCAGTAAAAGGTGAACCACTATACTGAAACAAACATTAAGCTGGCATTGTCCCTTTAACATTGCTAAAGTTTCTTCTTAAATAAAAGCCATAATTCCTACTGGTTTTAAGACATTTTTCAAATTGCTGAATGTTTTGTGATTGTGATTGGAGAAAACTGAATTACCTTTTATCACATAATAGCTTCACCTTCTAAAAAATATCATCAGTGAAAAAATGATATACTAGTTCAATATGATGCTCAGCTACAATCACCCATAAGAACATCAGTGAAATTTTGGGTCATGAACACCATAATATTGAACATTATATGAGACTGAAGAAAAAAATGAGGGAATATTCAGTGTATTAAAAACATTTACCAACTAAATTAAGACCAATGACATGACAAACTACAATACAGGAATGTTTTTGCTTACTTGAAATGCTGCATCTGCTCTCAAGCTTCAAACAGATACCTAACTTAAGAGCTTCTGAATTTCATGACCTTCTACTATAATTTGCTTAGTTCACATCAAGTGAGATAAATGTTTGAGACAAGTTACTGTGTTGGCATAAAACCAGTCTGTACCTGTTGCAATGCATTCTTTTACACAGTTACAATACACCATAGGTCAGTCATTGAGATTATTTCAACCTAAAATATACATTTATTCTTGATACCAACCAAACACACTATTTGTTTTTAAAAGACTTTTTGTAGATAGGTTATTATAAAAAAAAATACAGGGGAATAAATACTAATTTTCTTTTTAGAAGGTCTGACCTCAGACAAAGCATGGAGGCCTGACAAAGAACCTACTTTTGGTGGCTTCAGCAGATAATTTGGCACTAAAAAGTAGGAACATGCCAGAAAATATTCGCTTCATCTAAGACTTCCCTCAAAGCCAAACTGGATGATACTTGCTATTAATTCAATTCTAAGAAACTTAGCCCTGATGTTTCCTAAATGATTGGGTAAGGGATAGGAGCATGGTCTGAGAATTTTGGCTCACTCAGCCTTTATACCAGCACTGCCCCATATTCTCAATGGAGAAGACAAAACCCATCTTGCTCCAGAAGAAAGCAAACATGTTAGTGGGTGCACAGAAGTGTCCTTTTAAAAACTGGCTATGGATATTCAGAAAAAAAACCACGGCTTTCAGTGTAAGCTGATCTGTATGAAATCCCTTTTAATAAATTAAGAATGGGGAAAAATAAGAGAATCCTAAACCAGAGATATGACTGTCTTCAAGATACTTGCTTTAAAATCCAGACGGACTCAGCTTCTTCAAAGGACAAAATCCCACCATCTTCAAATCTACCTAAACCCTAAATATCAAATTATGTATTATAATGCTGCCTTTGCAGGAACATATTCCGTATAAGAGCAACAACTGAAAGAACTCACAGGAAATTAATATGGAACCATATTTTGATTTCCAGTCTATGTCTGGCATCTTTTGCCTTATAATGACTGAATCCACACATGTAAGAGAACAAGAAGGTCTCATCTTAGTTACAGTGTACTGCCTAAATGCTGAGATGGGTACTTTGTCTGAAGTCTCAAATGCTATGGCAAAAGTTAGCTGCTTTTTTTTTTCTTTAAGTACATATTGGAATAGCATGGTTATATGTTATATGTGGTCGAAGTCTGGCATGTGATTGGGAATGTAAAACAACAGACTTATGGAGGAGACATTGGCAGTCTCAGCTATAACACACAAGTTATTTCCATTGTAACACAATGCAGATATTTCAAATATTAAAAACATTTAGAATTTTTGTACAATCACAAGGCTTTTGAAATCCCACTGCATTAGTGTACTGTATGTGGCTGAGGGACAGGATGGGGAAGGCAGAAGAGGTTCATCCATCATGGGCAGAGGGATGCCTCTACTTGGGGCAGTGACATAGTTCTAGCACACATTTTTGCATGCAGCTATAGAACTTCAGACTCAAATAAGAGTCAAATTTTTACTAACCTATGTCTAATACAGCTTTGCCTTAAGAAGAAATCAATGTATATTTGTAACCTTTAAGTCCTCTTTTCCTCATGATGAAAACAAGCTAGTTTTTGTTTTGTTTTCTTTTGTTTTGGTTTGGGATTTTTTTCTAATAAGTGTAATTGTTTTTTAAAAAATAAAACATCATGTGCAAATTCCAAAAATTAGGTACTAAGTACCCTGGCTTTTGCTTCAGAATAGCAATTTTGCACTGTTGGTACAATTTCTTCTTCAGCATAGCTAACCATTAAAGTAACATTAACTTTTACTACAAAAATAGCAAGGGGCTTATGAACATATCCTATGTAAAAATGGGAATAAAACCTTGAAACAAATGAAACTTAATGGTAGTAACATCTCTCCCTATCCCTATTAACAGACTAAATTACAAATAAAAACATTTAAGCATTTAATTCCTTAAGCAATTAAAATCTTACCAGGGTTCAAAGAAAGAAAGAAAACAGAATATATTTGACATTGGTTCACTTAGCATTTGATGAAATGGAAAGGAAACCTGTCTATCTACTTATGGAAGTAGATATGCAGCTTTTAGATATGATTGTGCTTTATTTTCTCTCTATGCAGGAAGGTGTCTAAATCATTGCTCTACAGCACCCACACAGCCACACTCTCATGCCTTTGCCAGAACCCCGCTTTATTCTTGCCATTTCACAGTGAATCGAGGCTCAACCTTAGCCCTATGAAATCAAACTGCAGCTTCTCTTGCTATCACCAGAACATCAGAAATAGCCAGTGGGTGGTTCACACCACCTACCAGAGTACTGCACCTAGACCCGGATGACACACCTTACAGAAATGGGTAGCTGTTTCCTCGGCTTTGGATGAAAGATTACAGAGTCTTTCCCTATCTTATATTTTTAATTTTAAAATACCCAGAGACAGATGGATTCCAGTCTGACCAGGAGAATTCTGCCACCCATGACAAAGGAACCCTGAAGCCCAACAGCCGCCTAGGGCTGGCTGATGGGAGTCCATAGGCAGTCACTGGGCCACTTTCCAAGAGGAATGGACCAGCCTTTACAGCTCTGACTTCTTAGAAACACAGGTGGCTCTGCAACCATCCCATAGCTACTTAAAAGGAAGCCATGGAATACAATAGACATTCAATAAAAAGGGTGTGTGTGGTCATCAAAAGTGACCCTCCACCTCAAGTGAGTTTCTTCCTTCTCTGGTTATCCAAAATCACTTTACTGTATCTCCTCTGTAATCTCTTTCCCAATTGCCAATGTGAAAGATCTCTGAACAACAGACTGTGACCCACCTGATTCACTCTGATAATGACAACAGTATTTTTGCACAGTAGGTAATGGACGCCAATGGCACCAATACAGTCCTGCAGCTTCCTCTATTGTTTCCTGCAAATAACCTGAATTCATATGATGTCAGTGAGATCACTCCCTTACAGCTGGAATTCATATGGAAAAAGGTTACTTACTTGACCCCAAATGTGAAAGAAGAGTCCTATAAGACTAGCACAGCTAATTCAGTTGACTCAAGCTGTGAGAGTCCTATGATCAGGTTATTAGAAGACTGGAAAGTGCCTTGCATCAGCACCAAACTGAATGCATATCTGAATATATACATATTTAGATATATTTAGATATATGTATTTATACAAGAAAAACAAAAACCAAGGACACTCTATTTGCTCCAACAAGTCACCAAGACGTGAAGAATCTCTCAGTTCATGAATGCAATGAAAAATAAACAGGAGTTGTGACATATATTATTTGGAGAGCAAGCCATCAGTGTTCTTAAAGCTTTTGAATGGTCTGGCAGTGCTTTCTGCCTACTGGCAGGCTGTAATTGCTGCCTCTCAGCTGAAGTGAACCTATAGTTTGGTATCTGACCTTGTGGTCACCCCCACTTTCATCTTTTATATTGGCTTAGTAGACAGCTTTATAAAATCTGTGCCTAACACATTTTGGCAAAGTACCACAACTCGATACTGCTTTGCTTTAGAAAGGCTTCTCATAATTCTGGCCACTTCCATAGTTTCACCTGCTTCAACTATCCAGTATCATCCAGGGATTGAAATATGCAAGTGGTATGCTGCTTGTAAAACAAACCCCCAAAAGCCTCCTTTATGACAGAGGAAATTCACCCTTGAGCTGAGCTCACCTCATTCTCAATCTCACTGGGCTTGAGTCTGGAGGCAGAGACTGGCTTCATGTGTCAGAGGAGAAGCTGCCAGCCCACAGCAAGGCTCAGGTCTGGCACAGACCCCAGAAGAGACCTCGGTGCACGCATGATGGCTTGGATGTATTACAGAGGTGGAGCTTTCAGAGCAACCAGGATAAGAAAGCTGGCAGTTCTGCAGCTAAGCCAGAATTGACACAGACATTTTGGCCACTGTTTGTTCATAGGTTTGGAAACAGATCATCAATAAAGTTTCTCAACAAGAAAAGCCACAATGAAATCAACAGTGATAGAAAGGAATGCAGGTTCTTGCACAGAGACAGGAGTTCTATGCAACAAATTCCATGAAAAGAACGCAAAGCTGACACTTTCCTGATGCTTTCTGACCGGAAAGACTGAACCGTTGTGTTTGTGTCATGCAACTAACTACTCCTGACCCCAAACTCTCCCAGAGGTGAATGGACCACTCCTGCCCTCTCTTCTCACTTTGAGTCCATGATAGGTACCAGTTTGAACCCACACAGGAAATATCTTGTCTTCTCCAAAGAATTCTATAATAAAAACATACATCCAACTATAGCAATTTAAAGCAAAGGTATCTCTACCACATCAAGGCTTTTCCTGTAGCTAGCAAAGACAGGCTACCCTAGAAAGTAGTTCACCCTCCATGCATCTTAGAATGAGATGCATTTACTTTTAAATGAACAAAAGTTGGATGACAGAAATTCCCACCAGAGTGTGGCATCTTCCATGTACTTTCTTTTCTACACATGTTCAAGACAATTGCAAGGAGCAAAATAGCCGCCAAAAAAAAAGCTAAAATAAAATGGTCTGCATCAGTTCAGGCCACTCCCTGGCTTCAATTGTGGTCAGGAATTCCTGTAGCACTGAATGGGAGCTTGCACTCTGAATTTCATGGTGGGGCCTGTGGTGAGGATGTGAC
Source organism: Micropsitta finschii (assembly GCA_034783455.1). NCBI lineage: Eukaryota > Metazoa > Chordata > Aves > Psittaciformes > Psittacidae > Micropsitta > Micropsitta finschii. Next base: position 11,783 of record JAVHNF010043119.1, read on the forward strand.
CAAGCCACTGAATTATTGGCCTGTATCATTCCTGTATCGGGGATTGCTCTCCTTGCCCCACTGCAGCATGTTTGTGGCACTTCAATGATGACAGGAGAGCACACACAGGCTTTGTCAGGGATGAGAATCAGCTGCTACAACTTCCTGCATTCAAATGCCAGAAGACAGCTGCCTTCAGCTCTTTTGTACGCAGCAAAGTGATGGAGATGAGAGCCAGAGGGAAAAATGCAGTACTTTAGGAGTTCCTTGTAGCCTCACTCCTCTGCTCCCTCGATTCTCATTAAATGTTTGCTCAATCCATCAAATTTATTCAACTATTGTTTTCCCAGCTCAGCTGTTTTGCAGTGACTCTGACAGCACAACCATTCCTGACAAACATCTGGGATTGCAGAAGAATGCCACAGAGTACAAAACAAAAGCATAAGAAATGGCAGAAGACATGGGGACATCCAGACTGTAGACCACAAGACAATGAAACTCTTTTTTCCGTGTCCATGAACAAAGTAGAAAGGCTAAAAACATACCCTGAATGAGCACTACCCTGCAGACTGCTTTGTAGAATACATAAAGTTTCAGTGCTATAAGAAAAGGTAAGCTAGATTTGCAGAACAATTTTAAAGTGTCATAAAGGTTGCCTGAAGTTATTTTTGGATATTACAAATAATGCAGGAGGTTGTAATGTGGACATGCATGGGGCAAACAGCCACAAACATGATTTCTATCTATTCACTCCAAATCTCATCCTAGAAGCCTCCAATGAAAACCAGACCTAAATAAAACACTCTAAGAGATTAAAAACCAAAAAGCAAACAAAAAAAGAAACCACAAACAAAGGAAAAAAAAAAACCGCATACACACACAAAAAAGGAAGCAACAAAAAAACTAAAAGTCACTGGCAACTGAACAGGAAAGAGTGGATGGAAAGATGCCTCACTAGAAAGGATATTGGTTGATGGCCATGTGAATATGAGCCAGCAGTGTGTCCAGGTGGCCAAGAAGGCCAACAGCATCCTTACTTATATGAGAAAGAGTGTGGCCAGCAGGTCTAGAAAAGGGATTGTGCACCTTTACTCAGCACTGGTGAAGCTGCACCTTGAATCCTGTGTTCAGCTCTTGGCCTCTCAGTACAAGACAGACATTGAGGTGCCCGAGCTGTTACAGAGAAGGGCAATGAAGCTGGTGAATGGTCTGGAGCACAAGTCTATGAGGAACAACTGAGGGAACTGGGGTTGTTTAGCCTGGAGAAAAGGAGGCTTGGGTGAGAGCCTTATCACTCTTTACAGCTACCTGAAAGGAGGTTGTAGTGAGGTGAGGATCAGTCTCTTCTCCAAAGTAACAGGCAACAGGACAAGAGGAAACGGCCTTAAGTTGCACCAGGGGAGGTTTAGATTAGATATTAGGAAAAATTTCTT
>JAVHNF010043126.1:6736-17631 GCA_034783455.1 Micropsitta finschii
AATCTGAAGCTAGTTACTCAGAGCATGATTAAATAGCCCATTCCATGGATTTTACAGTAATTTTTTGTTAAATGAGCTGTTAAGATTATCTGTTGTGGAGATTTTCCTAAAGGATGTCTTATCTTTAATGTGTAAGGATTTGTCTCTATATGTACATAAAATACACTGATAATGAGTTGGAGGTCAATCTCTTGTCACTTTTAGGTCAGTGTTCTATAATTCTATGCAGGATGGTTTTAAAACAATGTCTCCTTCCTTCTGATCTATTATTTCTAGCTGTATTTTCTGGAAGCTTTCTCAATATTGGCAAAGGAAGCTCCAAATCTAGTTACTGCTGGAAAGCTGAGCATTGAAAGGTAGGTTCACCTGCAGTAAAGCCATGGAGTTGGCTGTGATTTTGTGACCCAGGTGAAGGTCAGAGGGAAGAAAAAGTTAGGAGGAAAGGATGGAAAACAGATCCACTACTTAGCAGGAAAGTTTGTGCTGACAATTAAATAGGCTATGCACCTATATTTTTAATATTCTGAAAGCTTCCAGCAGTGTTGCAGGAATAACAGTGTACCTGTTTAAATAAATAATACCCCACTGAACACAAAAATGGAGTTGCAAGCAGAATTTGTGCTCTTACTTGTAAAATAATTCTTTTAAGTCTGTATTAAAGAGATGTTCCCTCCATCGTTCAGCAGAATCATAGCTAGCACATACCACATGGCTTCCTAAATGTACTTTCTCTCAAATTTCCATGAAATGCATTGTGGGTTTTTTTTTTTTCTGTGAAAGTGTAAATAGAGAAAACGTGGTCTGGTTCCTGAGCTGGTTCAGATCGTGCTGACCTCAGGATGATGTAATTTCAAAAAGTGCTCCCTTCTCCATGGCTCTCGGTTTCATGTGCAAAACTGGTTTTTCTTCCTTGGTTACTGACAAGGTACGCTTTTGAGATTGCAGCTTTTATCCGACTGATGGTTGTTCTGACTGTAATGTTAGTAGGAGATGCTTTGAACAGAATATCTGCCATTGCACAAAGTTCTGCCATCTATACACAAAGTAGGGATAGATCTGTTATCTAAATGAAAGAAGGTTCTTTAGAGGAAGATATATTAAAAAGCTGTCTCAAGGATTAAGAGTTAACCATCATGCTGTTAGGTTTATGAATTCCTAGAGATACTGAAAGCACTAGGTACATAGGCATTAACACAGATAAAAAGCCGGTAATTTTGTTGAGTTACTGCATTACTTGTTAATAATCTCTTAAGGATGTAAAGTTGAAATTAGTGTTGTATATTCTGCAAGTGTTGTGTGTCTTGTTTAGTAGCAAGAAACTGAACATTCTTTACATCTTAATTCTTCAAAGAGAAACATCATTTGTTTTTTTCCATTCTGTAAGTGGGAATATAATTATTTTACAATAATATTGCAGAATAATTTCCCAGCTTCAAGAGGCAGCTGAATAAGAAATTTATGGCTTAAATGCTTTCTGAAAGCATGGAGTCCGCCTGGTAAACTGGCTGATTTACATTGTGGAATTACCCTGAAATAGCATATTCTGAAGGATGGTATGCCTGGAATAAGTTTTGAGGCTTTCCTTTGATGTTCTTTTGGTCTTGCATTTAAGACATTTGTATTAGCAGTGAGAAGCTGCCACCTTAATGAATCATTTTAGGCCGATTTTGCTTATATTGGTAATATAAAGGTCAGCAAAACATAGGTTACATATGCTAAATTTAGAATGTACTGTGGATTCTGTATTCATATACACTTAAAATGTGCTGAGTTGAATACTGAAACCTGACTGCTGGTGAAGGTGAGACTGGTAGCTTGTGTTTCTGAGCTATTTTTACTCCATTACAACACAAATGGCTTAATTTAGTACCTTGGTAGGTCCCATGAGACTAATCCTGTAGTGTGCAAGTAATTTATCTTTCACCCCATGAAGACAGATCATCATTGCACATGTATTCAGGAAGCACCTGGATGTTTTCAACACGCTTTGAGGTACATGGGCCCTTAAGAAAGCTTTTTAAAGGTAAATCTGTTAGAAGGCATCACTAACATACACAGCCATACTTGGTTGTCTTCACCTGGTGAGAGTGGTATTTTCTCTTCAGCAGGTGACAGAGCAGATGCTTAGGTAAATAAGTTTGTTAACTAAAATACATTACATGTCTGTCTGTACGTAGAATAAACTAAATAGTGATACTTTCTAGCTTCCAGGAGTTGACAGGTTGTTTTCTAAGTCAGAGGTCAAATCTTATGCATAGTAAAGTCTTTATTGTGTTTTGTTTTCAGTGAACTTGGGCTCTTGTAGCATTCATAACCGGTGGCATTGATATTTGTATTTCAAACCAGTGTTTACTTTTCCAGTGTTTCAATCCTGCTGCTTGCAGGATCACATCTTCCTGCTTTGTTGCCTCTTTTTTCTGCCATTGCAAGTCCCATTAATAACTAATTTGTATTTGCTTTCTCTGTGTTTTGAAAGACCACAGAGGGGAAGACTAAAATTGTGCATAACACAAAAGACACAGTAATACCCCATTGAATGAAGGCCGTTATCCATTAAGTATGAGTAGGTCTACCACAGTTGCTGGGGGGCGATGACATTATGGTTTTAGTTATCCCAAATGGATACGGAATCATCATGTTTTTAGAGAGTTCCATTAGTATGCCAGAAACGTTTCACTGTCACACTATATTGAACCTATTGGGATGACCTTCATTAGAACGATCATTAGTCAGAATGATTGCGATGTGGAAAGACGCAATACATTTTCCCTGTGACATGTGGTGTGGCAGTTCCTGTTCCAAATGAGTTACTGTGCGCTAATGTATCTGGTTAAAACCATAAGTAATTTTGATCCAAGGTTGTGATAGACTGTTCTTGACTGACACGTAGCAAAAGTATTTGTGCCCACATCTGATGTGGTTGAAAGGTATGTTTGTGACAGATTACAGGCAACTAATGAGATTCATTTGGTACTGTCCACCACAAGGCCACAATTTCAAACATTTGTTAATGGAAAAATAATTTCTCAAAGTCTTATAAGTAAGCATAGAAGTTGCTATTTGTAGTTACCAGCTATCAAAGCTGTGGTTACCAGTGTGTTTCACAGGGCACTGCTTACTGATTATGGAAATTGATGGAATCTATTAAGACAGATTATTTCCCAGTTCTTTTCAATAATCTCCTTTTCCCCTGTGAAGTTATGCTCTGGGCCTGATGCTTATGAAAGCATCCCTTTGAGTTCAATATATAACAATAACTACCAATAAATTCTTTAGATTAGCTGGAGAATGTAATTCTTTTTGCTAAACATTAAATCAATTTTCTTACGTATGAGGTCAATAGACATGTACAACTGTGTATTTCACTGTGTAGGTCACAGTGTATAACCAGGATGTACCACATTAAACTTAAGAAACTACAATATGTCTTAAAGCTGCTAAACAAATTGAGGCTTTGGGAATTTAGATATGTGCAAGTGAAGCAATTTTCAAAGCATGTTTGTTTAAAACCTTTATGGTGGAGAAGTACTTCAAAAAGGGAGAGAGTACCGGAATGTGCATTTGGAGATGTGTGTTTTACTCAGTGTTTAAATATTTAGTCAGGAGCTTTAGATATCAAATATCACAGTGAAAGAGGAAAAGAAATCAATTTAACACCAATATCTACTTGACTGTATAAAGGAATTTTTGGGTCTTGGGATCTTTTTTTAAGCTTCATTATTTTAAAATTCTTCTGCAGATTTGATTGACATAAGTGCCTTTAATGGCAAAGATGTGCCATTTACAAGCCTAATCAAGAGGAACAAGAGCTGAAGTATTTATGTAAAAGACTTATTTACTAGACTTGTCATACTAATAACAGAAAATGAGTTTATCAGAATCTCAATAAAGTATTATATTGGGGTTTTGACATTTTGTTTAACTTTGAGGTTTGGAGTTTTTTTGTCTGAGTCTTGGTACTTCTGCTTTTGAAAGTTGCCTGGATAACAGGCATGTCAGTGCCTGGAAAAGAATTCTACCTATTTGATCTCACAGTTCTGTGGTGATGATGGCTTGGTATCAGAGGGAAAATAACTGGGAAATCAGAAATATTATTATAGGAAGCCTTTTATTATTATAGCCAAATGTCTTCTCTGACACATGTAACTTAATATATTGCATCTAAAACACATTGACTGGTCTCTTCAGTCATTAGTCAAGCTCTAATACATAGGCAGAAAGGATGTGTAATGCCTTGATGCTGAGCATAACTTGCCAAGGATAAGCATCTCTTTGGAGCAAAACTTAGCATGTCCATGTTGAGTATCACGAATGTTGAAGCAGTGGCAAGGGCAGAAATGGAGTGGACAACCTTGAGGCTTTCTTTCATATCAATATTCATGGAGGGAATGTCAGAGAAGAGTTCATGGAAAAGGCAACTAGCTTTTATTCCAGCTTCTTACAGCACATCGTACAACACAGCTAAGTAGGCCCGTTGAGGATATTTCCAGTTTAATCACTGTGTGCTTGCTGCTGTTTGATTTCTGATGTTCAGAAGGAGTACTCACATATATTTCTGTGACATTTGTATGCCATGAATTGTTAATGTTTTCTTACTGTCTTTCAGCAAAAGCAACATCTTTTGCATAGGTCTTTAGCAGGATAAATAGAAGGGGGCAAAATCACTTGCCTGGTTTGTTTGTGGGTTTTTTGGTTGCTTTCTATTTACTTATTTTTTCAAGTAGACTATTTGTGGCTCAGACATCTACTTGATTTTAGGCTGGTGGTGGAAAACTGAAAGAACTGCAATCTGGAGTGCTTAATTAAGTACACTTTAACCGTACAACTTCACTGTACAAGCTCCTGATGCAGCTTTTAAAACTGCACTTGAAAATTAGATGAGTTCCAACTATTTTAGGACAATTTTGAAAGAAGAAGAAATATTTCATGTAGTCATTAAATGCGGTGGTCAACTGTAATAACTATCAATTGTATTATGAGAAAAAGATAATAGTATTATAGATCCCCTGCTATTTTCGGACAAAACTAATTTGTAAAACAAAGTTATGGCTTTTTATTTCTTCCACAGAGCATCATCTGTTGGGTTGATGTCACTTCCTTCAGCTTGATTACATTAATTAGGCAAAAAGCATGCAAGAGGTTCCATGGTTTTTCCCGTCATTGCTATTTTTTTTATCTTGAGAACTCAGACTAACATCTACTTTCAGCTCAGTCACTTGCTTTGGAACAGAATTCTCTCCTTTCTTAATGTGGTACCAGGTATTTCGCTCTTGTGCCTGCAGAAAGGACAGAATGACAGCAGGAGTGCTTAATTAGCTTTACTGCAGGAATTGATAGCTGAGTGATTTTAGGTGAACAGAAAAGTGGCTCAGGTGGCATTGGGAATAAATATGAGATCCCACAGCTTAACTTTTTTCCTCCTATACTAGCCATAGATCTTGTTTGAGGTAAAGAGAATAACAAAGCAATTAATTTCCTTTGTATATTTACTTTTGTTGCCAAATACTTGTAGATGCACTTGGTAAGCCACTAGCTAGGTGGAAATAAGATGAAATTACTCATTCTTTTCCTAGCACGATATGAGGTGTGTGTTCTTTGTGAGTACAGACTTGATAGAAATTGGAGATTAAGGCTCAAGTTCAGGTTGGCTCAAGTTCACCTGAGTCTCTGCTTTTTCCACATTGTTATTCTGTGTACTCTGTTTTATCTCATTTAATTTTCATCTTCATCATATTCATGACTGGCGGCTTCTACTACTAATTCTTTATTAAAATTATTCACTGCTTATTTTATAAAGAAAGGAATTTAATATGAAGCGGACATTTCGGCTCAGAGTAAAATACTTTAACAGCTCCAGTGAAATAAAATTGTATGTATCTCTAAAAATGTGTCATGATAAGTTCTAATGCCATTCAGTAGCTAAATTAATGACCAGGTATAGAATGGTAATTTTCAAAGCTTCCTTTTTTTGCTACAAGAGTACTGATGGTAGAAATCTTTTCTTAATTATGTCTCTGAAGTATTTCAACATGTTTGTGCATGTTCTTTGCCATGATTACCATTAGTCTTGTTTAATGTATCTTAAGCTTACATAACATTTTGTTCAGTGTTGTCAGTTTTAATTTAGACCCTAAATGGGTTTCAAGCAGAGCACTTTCTATGGGACTAAATTGGTTCCCAGCTGAAGGTATCGCTGAAGGTGCACACTTGAGCTGCACATGTGTTGCATAATGGAAGATGAAGAGAAAACAATCCCTTGCAACATGTTGCATCAGCTTTTTTCCTCCAACACTGATAAACAAATACGTTGTTACTAACCAAATAGAACTCTAAACCAAGTTTAAAAAAGAAAAAGGAGAAAGTAGGTTACATATTGCTGGTGTTTAGATCTGTATTTTCTGGTTTTCAAAGAGACATCTGCGTGTGCTAAAACTACTTTTTGCCCTTCTGCTTTAGAATATTGGCTCTCTTTCCCTTTCATGTCTGCTTGAGATAAATGGTAAAGAAAAGTAAATCCAGCCAAAACAGCATTCTATCTACCTGTTTAACCGGTGTGAGGTAGTTATGCATTAGTGGGTATTCTGTCACTTCAGTGGCAGCTGATTGTTTGGGTTCTTCTTCTCAACTGAATGGGGAAACAGTTGTAAATAATCAAGAGTATATTTTTCTCCATTTCTTCAAAACAAAAGTCATCCCCCCCACGGGTCTGCCTACTTGTGTGTATATGTCTGTGTATATATATGTTTCAGGTAAGTCCAGATTTCTATCTACATGCAGTTCTGTGAAAAGGGATTAGCTTTCAAGAAGAAAAACAGGGATGTAGGGTAGAGGATTTAAAAATGCTTTGCATCAGCACAACAGACGTGCATTAGCATTGTCTGTCACAGACAGCGATTGAGGTGATCTGAAATATAGGAGGGCAACCTGACAGGACCTTTCGAGTCTGAACTTTGCTGGTACACATGCTTCTTTCACATGATGAGAAATACTTGGGCTTCTATAACTCAGAATTTGTGAAGGCTGTATTCATCGCTTTGGCAAAGAGCGACTTGGTACAGTACCTGGACAGGCTTATCCTCTTGTGGGAGGGTTCTGCCATTGTTCTAGGGCTATTAATGCAGTGGAGGGCTGACACAAACTTGGTTAGTGAGTATGTTCTGGGCAGTGAAACAGGCAAAACATCAGTTTAGAAGGCTGAATTTGAATCAAGACACATTTAAGATGGGAAAAAGCTTGTTGCGTTCTGAAAGAAAAGGCAAATAATAATAATCACAGCACTAAACTCCAAGTAATACAGATGCTTTAGTTTCCATGCTGATAATTTCTCTTTGTGTGTGTCTTGCTTTTTTGAGCTACTCAGTGTTGACTGCTATGAAATCCTTCATCCATCTCTCTCTGGTTCTGTGGCATCAAACAAAAAAGCATGTGTCAGTTTTAAATAGGCACTTGCGAAGGGAGAACCTGAAAAGGGCTGGGATGTTGGTCAGCTTTAGTATGTTAGTACTAAAATGTATCAAGTTGTTTTTTTATTAAAGCCATGGTCCTGTGACAGTTGAGTCACTGCTGAAATGGACTCTTGTGATCAGATGGAGAAGAAGAGGGAAGAGCATCACTTTTGATAGGTCTGTGATGTGTAATGTTATCTCCAGCATGGGTCAAACTGTGTTGGAGAAATACTAGTAATATAATGTCTCTCTGTCTCTGAGTCTTATTTTGGGAAGTTGTTAACTGTGTTATGTTGGGACTTTGCAGTCACATAAGCATCTGGTTCCAGTATTTCTCCATGGTTTTTATGAATTGGCTAACTTAAAGTCTCTGAAGTCTTGTGCTTGAAAAGATGAAAACCTTTGGAAAAAGAAACCATCTCTGGACTGTTCCAAATGGAAAAGTTTTAATCTGAGTGTCCTGGGTTTAGCAGTAGCAGTCATTTTTCTCCTTCTTAGTAGCTGGTGCAGTGCTGTGTTTTTGACTTTCAGACTGGCACCAACACTTGTAACACCGATGTTTTCAGTTGCTGCTAAGTAATGTTTACTCTGACCAAGGGCTTTTTGAGTCTCATGTTCTGGCAGGTCGTAGGGGAAGCTGGGAGGAAGCAGACAGAGGACACTTGACCCAAATTAGCCAAAGGAGTATTCCATACCACAGCACGTCATGCAAAGTATATAAACTGGGGGGAGTTACCCAGAAGGGCTAGATCGCTGCTCAGGTCAGGCTGGGTATTTGTTGGTGGGTGGTGAGCGGTTGTATTCTCTTTGTTATTTCCCTTATCTTTATTATTATTGGTGGTAGCAGTAGTGGTTTTATGTTATACCTTAGTTACTGGACTGTTCCTATCTCTACCCATGGGAGTTACATTCTTTCCATTCTCCCCTCCATCCCTCCAGGAGCAGGGGGAGGAAGAGAAGTGGGGAGTGAGCGAGCAGCTACATGGTTCTGCATTACTGGCTGGGCTTAAACCATGACAAAGACACAAGTTCATTCAACAGGCAGTTCTACAGCTAATTGCCAGAAAAGCCTCTAACATCCCCAGTTAGAGCTGCACATGTTCACTTTATTTAGTTCTCAGCTTCTGAATTACTATCAGAGTTTAGCTGAATTTACTCTGAGTCAGCCAATAAAGGCTGCTTACTCTACGGTTAGCATTAGTCACACACTAAGAGCAGATATATCCATTTGAACAGCCTACAGCAAAATCCTCTTTACGCTGATCAGCTCAGATATCTCCTTCAGCACTGGACAGAAGTATTTTTCTTCCAAACAACTGTTGTTTAGCAGAGCTGTGAGGAGCAGTACCAGCTGCAAGGGACACCTCCACATCCACCGCTCCCCTCTGCTTTATTTGAGCAGGCAGGAACCTGGAGAGCTTGCAATGCTCATACACTTGTGTGGGATGAATCCAGGTCTGAGCACAACAACCATCTGCTCCTTCTCGCCCTTGTAGGATTACCTCAGGACAGCTGTCTTTTCTTCACAGACACCTTGTAAAAAACACCCCAACTATTGCCTCTTTCAGTTTTATTTATTGAAAGGGCCAGAGTTAAGTAATACCTTAAGTTCTAACCAAGTAACAGAATCTGTTGAGTATATAAATGACATAGTTCACATGAAGAACTACAAGCTGAATATACAAGATACTCTGCAACTCTTTAAACTGAACTACTCTTTGCTTGCATCTTGAATTTAATTTTAAGGAGAACACATAAATGAAATTATTAGCTCAGTAGTATTACTTTACATAGTACTGTAATGGTTAGTTAAGCTACACAAGAAGCTTCTTTCTCAAGTATCACACCAGCATGTCTTTTCAGAACTAAAAGGCTGAACTCCTCCATGAGCATCAGAGAAGTTGGCCATGTGTTAATTTTAACAGAGCTGTCAAAATATCAAAATAAGCCTAACACCTTTCTGTAATGATACCAAGAGACATCCTCCCATGAATATTCAATATGCTACTGCAGGAACTGGTTTCAGTGAGCAGCAGTAAGTAAACAAGACATTATTCAGCACTTGCAGGACTGAGGCTTTATATATTTATATATATATATATATATATATATAAAGATAAAAATTCCTCAAGGACTACTAGAAATATGTTCATCTTTGCTACAATCGCATTCTATTTCAGTGCTGTGCTAGCCTGACAGTAGAAAACATCAAGTTGAGCCTACCTTTTGAAAGTTCAAAGTATTTACTTTGGACCCTTAAACCCACCTGTAAAATTATATCCTTCTCACTTATTTCTAAGCAACTTTCAATTGGGAAACTTGCTTAATGATGGCTTCAAGTAAGCAAATATGAATGTACATCTGAAATGGGAAACACTTCATGTAATTAAAACAATTATTATGCAGGTCACTGTCCTTCCAAGTGAGCACATACTTACATAGCAGATGAAAACACTTGCTTCTCAGCAGGAAGCTGGTTTCCATTTAAATAGAAGATCATTTGCTTTTCGTGCAAGTCTAGTAGAAATCCTATTGTGTCTCCTTACATGCAAAGCAAAGAAAGATTTCAGTTGTTAAATGCCAACAGCCGAAACAGTTATTAAGTATCACATATCTCACTATGAGTTGTGTCAGTTAAAAGGAATTGTTTGCAGAAGGGAAGAAACACTGACAGAAAAAAGATAGATAGAAAGATAAGATAGAAAGATAGATAAGATAGATAAAACCAGGAGAAAATAATAAAAAAATAAAATATTTTTAGTCTGCCAGAGTATTAATACTACACAGTTGTAGAAGTATTGCAGGGTATTTTCCAAAGCCAGAAAAAAGCTGCACTGTCTTTCCCTGGCTGTTTACACCTGTTGAAAATATCCTCAGAACACATACTTGTCAAAAAGTTTCTAACATGCTTGTGCTGTTTAAGAGGTGTTTTAATTTAGCTATCCTTGGAAGAAGTTTTTAATAGAAGAGAAGGCAGCACAGTTCACACAAGCATGGCATGCAGACTCCTACCAAGATTTCAAAGCTGAGATCAAGAACAGAACTTTGCTGTCCAAGTAGTTATCCAAGAATTTAAAGTAAGCAAGACAGTGCAACACCTCCTTAAAACAAACAAACAAATGAACAAAAGTCTAATTCAGAGATAAGGGTTTGGGTTTTTTTTCCCTTCTTTAAAATAACCCTTTCAACCCAGAAAGGAAGATTTCAACCCTATTTTGTAGGACTGCAAACATCTGGACAGAAGCCTTATGACTAAATGTCCATCCAGCAATGTCAGTTGGTGCTATGATTTGTACTCTGCCCATAAAAAAAACCCCAAAAACATTTAACCAACAGGTTCTCTTTAAACAGACTGTGGAGCAAGAGCCTGGTGCCACTCTAGTTCAGGTATTAGGATGTTTGTAACCGTTGTAGATCTGGCCTTAAGCTCTTTGAAACAGGCTGTTTTAT
>JAVHNF010043147.1:0-14615 GCA_034783455.1 Micropsitta finschii
AGTGGAAGGGGTCCCTGCCCATGGCAGGGCTTGGAGCTGGAGGAGCTTTAAGGTCCCTTCCAACACAAACCAGGCTGGGGTTCTGTGATTCCCTCAACAAAACCAACTGGCTCCTGAGGCCCCGAGACCGCCTCGGGCCGGGGACAAGCCCCCGCCGGGGCCCTGCACCATGGCAACGCACGGCGCGTCACTTAGGTACCGCCCCGCCTCTTCCGGTTGGCCTCTCACCCCAGGATGGCGGCGCCCGTGGGACCAGTGAAGTTTTGGAAGCCGGGTGAGGGGCCGTGGTTGATGTGTGCGGGGTGGGGGGTCTTCTCCGGCCCCATACGAAGCTGCAGCGGGAGCCGCAGCTCTGCTCTCGGAGGCTTCTGGGGGTCGCACGGCGTTTGGGCCCCGAGGGCAGTGAAGAAACGTGCTGCCTCTCCGCCGCCGGGTCTGCAGAGCGGCGGGGTCTGTGTGGCTCCAGCCGGGCGTTGCCCTTTACCGGAGGTGACGGGATGCAGCCCCCCTTCAGTGTGGTGGGGTGGATGGTTCGGTGGGGTCTCTGTCCTTCGGGGGTTTGGGGAAGCGCACAAGGGAATCCCAGGAAGTTAGAGGCAGGTGCGAGGTCCTGCGAGCTGCCACACGCAGGGAGAGCCCCTTCAGCAGGAAGGAGCTCTTGGAGCCCTGTGGGCTGTGAGCTGAGCGCGGGCCATTGGTGATCCCTGACAGCAGAGAAGGTGACCTGCATCCCGGGCTGGGTGAGGAAAAGCGTTGCTGTTGGGTTGAGGGAGGTGATGCCTTCCCTCAGCACTGGGTGATCCGTGAGCTCCCCAGCACCACAACATGGACTTACTGAAGGAGGTCCACAAAGTGAAGGGCCATGAGTATGGTTGAGAGATTGGAGCATGTGATGTGACGGGGCATGCTGAGAGAGCTGGGACTCTGCAGCTTGTAGGGATCTCAGGAGGATCTTTTCTATGTATGTAAGTACCTCGTAGGTGAGTGTAAAGAAGATGGAGCCAGACTCTTCTTGGTAGTTGTGACTGACAGTACAAGAGGCAATGGGCACAAGCTGAAATGTGATAAAGTCAGCTTAAACACAAGAAAACCCTTTTGTGCTCTGTGGGTGGTCAGGCTGTGGAACAAGCAGTCAGGAAGGTGTGGGCTCTCCAGCCAACTGACTGAGGACCTGAGCAGCCCCTGTAAGTGACTCTGTGGTAAGCAGAGTATTGGTCTAGAAGGTTTCCAGAGGTCCCTCCCAGACTCTGCTGTGCTGTGGCTCGGTGATTGTACCCCTGTGGTCTGGGCAGTTCAATACATTCCCATTTGCTTACCCCAAAAGGAGCTTGGTGGGTGTGAGTTTGGCAGTTTCAGATTATCACCCACTGAGTTGTGGTATGCTGTGACTTACAAACCTATTTCATAGTCAAGGTTAGTTTAGCAAAGAGCTTCTTTATCATTTGAATATTATAGTAATATGTTGTAAATACAACATGTATATGTATAGCAATATGATGGCAATAGTGTATTAAAAAACCCATAGAAAATGCTGTGAAAGAAAATCAATACGTGATGAGCAGTAATGTTCATTAATTCTGCTGATTTGTCAAGATCCAGATATTCAAGTCCCTGATTCTGAACTTCTCCATCTGTAAGGTAGTAGGAAGTAAATTAACCATCCCAGCGGAAACCAGGATGCCTGGGGAGTATATAGTTCCTGGAAACATTGCTAATCACTCTTCTCATTCAATCAGTTTGCTATAAAACTTGTATAAGGACTGTTTTTAAGCAGTGGGAGAAATAGGAAAAACCCAAACAAGCAAATCCTGCAAAACATGGGAATCTTCTCTTTGCCCTCACACTTTCCCAGTTGAATCTGTAGCTAGAGATCTGATACATTCTGTTACTGAGATGAGGGTTTGTTTCTAGTTCATTTGCATGATTCAGTGTATTTGATTGTCAGTAGTTTTATGGCAACCTGCCAGAGGAATAAATTAAGTTTAATTGACTGAGGTACATTCAGATGTGAAACAACTGGTGTATCTCATAAGTGTGCAAGGTTGAATGTTTATATGATTGTTATTAGTTAAGGAAAGTTCTGTTACCTGTTTGAATGAGTGGCTTAAAATCCATGGACATACTTCTGGGAAGGTTATTGAAGTTGTATCTGAACTGCTGCACAGAAAAAGAAGAACGCTCCCAAGATCTTGCTGTATATTTTTCCTGTGTGGTTTTCCCCTCAATTATCATATTTTTAAAATCCAAATACTTATTCACATTCTGTTTAACCAGCAGAAGACACAGATTTCATTTGAAAGAATTTGTTTACTGTAATTGATATTTTGATTATTTTAATAGGAAAGTTAAGTCTTTTGATATATGCTGCTACCCATGATTCCTACTTATCAGGAACCTATTTATTTTGTTTGTATTGTGGTACACAGAAGTGTGTTCTTCCAGTTAAAATTGACTTATGTTATCTAGGCACGGAAGGTCCTGGTGTCAGTGTCTCAGAGGAGAGACAGAGTCCTGCTGAGAGCAGTAGCATATCTGTCATCTATAATCCTTATGCTTCTCTTTCTATTGAACAACAAAGACAAAAGCTGCCTATTTTTAAGGTAAAGAAGTTCTTTTGGGTATATTAATTCTGTTTTATGATGTCTTGTCTCTTATGCCTTTTTTGAAAGAGCAATATAGAATCACTTTACAACATAAAGTAACAATTTTATTACCTTGATCTCTTTATTTATTGGAATTGATTGTCCTGGTTGACAGCTGTTACTGACAGTTTTACAGGCTGTGGTATTTACTATGTGTTCTATATGTCACATATGGATTTCTAAAGGGCTGTTCAGCTTTTGGCAGTAAATCCATGTAAAATGAATTTACTGTCTCTGCCTGATATGTAAATATTGTCATTAATTATTTTCTTATTTTTGTACACATCCGGTTTTGATACCTGAATGTCATCTTCTGTTTCAGCTAAGAAATCACATCCTTTATCTAGTGGAGAACTATCAAACTCTGGTGCTTGTTGGGGAAACAGGTTGTGGGAAATCAACCCAGATTCCACAAGTAAGTGTCTGTTTAACTTGGTAAAATCAGGTATTCGCTT
Organism: Micropsitta finschii; assembly: GCA_034783455.1. Lineage (NCBI taxonomy): Eukaryota > Metazoa > Chordata > Aves > Psittaciformes > Psittacidae > Micropsitta > Micropsitta finschii. The sequence continues at coordinate 3,098 of JAVHNF010043147.1, forward strand.
GGGAGATCTTACATGAAACGTTAAACCAGCAATCCAGAACTGCACTGTGAGAAGGGGAGTCCCCTGTGCTTGTGTGTGCGACCAAGAGGCGAGAAATAGAAGCAACTGGTATGTCTCTAATGTAAAACCTTCTTCCACTACAGGAAAGGACTGGAGACAACGCATAGTTTATTCTGGTACAAATAGTAGTCACTGTGCCACAGTAGGTGTTGATAATCAGTAGTGTTTAAAGTGTTGTTGAAAATATGTATTTAGGTAGGGAAATAAAGTACACTTTTCTTAGGAGCTTTCCTGTTGGAAATTTTTGGAATGTTGTATTTTTCACGGGTTTGTAAAACTTTCTCATTTGTGAAGGGAATGTAGAAAGAATGAGAATGTTTCAAAGTTGGTTCTTGAGTAACTTGGAAAATTTCAGACCAGTGATGAATGTCATCTGCATCAGTGTGACTGCAGGGCTTGTGCTGCTTGGCTTTTTTTCTTCAAGGGGTTATAAAATAGAGAAAAATTAAGAAGTTAAAAAATACTTCAGACTGAAAGAACTGCTCTTAGGTGCTTTCTGAAAGTATATGTGTTCAGGAGAGATTGTATTATACTGTATTACTTCTAATGGTGAGATTAGTAATGCACAGAATCGATTAAGTAACTGATTTGCCTGAGGATGTGCATCAGATGGAGTCAGAACCAGCAAAAAGCACATAGTGCGTAGAACTAACACCTCACTGCAGTCACAGCATGACCAGTTCATTTCTTACCCTCAATATTTGTTTGCAGTACCTAGCAGAAGCTGGATGGGCAGCTGAAGGAAGAGTTGTTGGAGTGACGCAGCCTCGTCGGGTTGCTGCTGTTTCAGTGAGTTTCTCCATGTTCTTATTTTCCCAGTTTAATGTCATTATAACTTCCAGTTTATTAGCAGGAATGGTGTTGGCATGTGCTCCTGAATGAGTAGATATTTCCTTCCTCACAGAATTGCTGGTACTGTAAGCTGAATTCAACTAGATTAGTAGGTCTTGCCGAAAATTCCAAGTCCAGAACTGCAAATATAGAAGCTTTAAAAAAAAATTGGATGGAATCAGCAGAACTGTGTATGAAAGTTGGACCTGTGCTGGGCTGTGATTGATTCTGGACTAGAACTGTGTGTGAACCTTAACTTTTTCACAAAGTAAAGTAGTGACGTAAATCTGTGTACAGTAGCTGTTGAAAGAAAGAGGAGGTTGTGTACCTCCTTCTAGCAATTCACACCAAAGGGTTTTTGAATCTCTTTTCTGTATTATTTTTTTCTTTGTTGTAGGTTTTTCTTTGTATGTTTGGTTTGGTTTGGTTTGGTTTTTTCCTTGTGAGAATGTCATGGAAAAGAAACAACAATTTTATTGTGAGAACTCTTTTACTGTATAAATAGATATATATATCTTTCCCTATATAGACATATATACATAGGATGTCTGGGAAAGCATGATGTCAGCTAGATGTACTACAAGAAGAAAAAGAGGGGATGCTGAGGGAAACAACTTGTACTCTCTGGTAATAAAGAATAAGTATAAAAAAAGTCTGTATGGAAAACATCCAGTACTCCTTGTTTTCATAACTGCTGCCAAACACTGGCTCAGTGGGCTGAAGTTTCTGCTGCAGCATTCCTTTTACAGAAAACTGTGGTGCAGTTTTGTAACCCTCATTTTGCTTGTTCTTTATAATGTATGAAAGTGTACCTGCAGCAAATCAGCTTATGCCTCCCATGAAAATGTAGTAAACTGAGCAGCTGTACAGCTTGCCCTTTCATCTCTTCCAGTATTCTTTGATCATATCCAACATGGAGAGGGAAACAGCAGTGATCTGCATCTTGCACTTTGAGCAGTCTGCCTGCAGTGTCCTCCCTTTTCTCCTTCACAGAACATCCAGCTGACAGTGCATAGTTCTACAGTAGATGTTGTGTATGCTGCAATGTTTTCTCACAACAAACTTAGTTCTCTTTTCTCTTTAATGTCTTAACACATTATTTTTAAGCTTAAAATAAAAAGGCTACTTAAGTAGGGCTTAGTATATAGACTCAGTAGAATTTTCCTTTGAAATGCTGTTGCAAACTATGTGGATTGTATGGCTCTTACATGGAGATGAGAGATATAGTTGATAATTGCTTTGTCTTGAATTGAAAGTGATCTTTTAAGAGGTGTGCTAATCTGCTTTCTCATCTAGAGTATGGGGGACAGTATCAGAAGTAAAGATAAGTTGTAGCAGAGGCATAAGGCACTGTTTAGAAATTCCTGAACTTCTGCTTGGATTACCCAGGCTGACAATTATCCTGAATGCTTGGGCTGAAAGCGATGGAGTGATAAGATTCTAAGTGAAATCATGAATTCACTGCCTGTGGGTATGATTTAGAATGTCACTCAAATGACTGAAAGTTAGCTTGCCCTTGGAATTCTACTAGGACTAATGTATGTATTGCGGGGTATTATTGTGCTGTTAGGTATTAAATGTCTTTGTAGCTTGCTGAAGCCATGGCCTGATAATATCTAATATTCCATAGGATAAGTCTAAATAACTCAAGATTTTTAGCTAAAGGAGCTATTGGCCTAAAACTGGTCCAGGGTAGTACTGTTGCTTCTTTTAATTATTCTGCCAGTTCTCTATCTGTTTTCTGCATAGCAGATTCTCTATTATTGAAAGTACAGTAGCATCTTTATTCAAAAAAAACCCCAAAACAACAAACAAACAAACAAACAAACAAACAAAAAACCCCCAAAACCAAACAAAAAAAACCAACAACCAAACCAAAACAAAACAAAAAAACCAAAAAGAAAGTCTGAGTAAGTTCAGGGACAGATAAGCTTACCTGGTAACTTCTTTATGTATGCCAAATCCCTGCATTACATTTCCTTCTTGCATGCCGACTGTGTTCTTAAACTGCACTCCCACAGCTGCTGCTAGGTGGTCCTTTCTCAGTGTTGTGAGTGGTGGAGTAGCTGCCTTTGTAGGTCTTTCAAAGTGCTTATCACAGAAAGGTATCTCTATGGCTTTCCTGATTAGAAGCAGCTGAAAACATTTACTAAGTTACACTAAAATATTTAAAGCATTTACCAATTGTATGTTCAGTATGCACTGTTTACGTCAAACAGAATTTTGTGTTAGAATGAGAACAAATAATTCTTTGGAAGCATCAGCTCTATTTCCTATTTTGATGCCAATTCTCTACAAAATAACGATACAGTGAAGAAATGTGCTGTGAGCTGTCTATCATTTGTAAGAATCTTTTTTTCTCAGATTGCAGGCAGAGTTGCTGATGAAAAAGGTGCAGTGTTGGGGCATGAAGTTGGATATTGTATTCGGTTTGATGACTGCACGGATCCACAAGCTACAAGAATTAAGGTGAAACATGAACAGTGTGCGGTTACTCTGAAAGGGTTAGCTGAAACTCTCCAAGTACTTTTACAAAATTAATGAGAACCTTATGATCCCCAGTAAAGAGAATACATACATTGCAGTTTTCCAGGTGGATATCCTGAAAGTGTGCTTGGAGAGGCTGTGGCTATCCAGACCTTACTAAAGTGCGTACATGTTCTTTTCTGCTAGAGTGGCAGCCACCACTGTGAAATTAAAGGGGATTTTCAAGGGAGATGTGACCAGATATTGGTACAGTGCTAGTGTGACCCGATGCGTCACACAGAGTCATAGGGAAAGGCTGCAGTGAATCACAGCTGAAGTATCCTCACCACCCTAAAAATAGATTTTGGTTAAAAGCGCAGATTAAACATGAGATGAGTAGGCTGACTGAGTGCAATGTGATGTGGATTCGATAGTAAGCTTTGCAGCTGTTCTTCAGTACTGTGAGCAATATTAATATTGCTTGTGTTGGTACAGATGAGAGTTTGCTTATGCTGGAACAGCAATGATGATGAATGAGACAATTTACTTAGATTTTTGATTTCTGAGGCTAGTAGCCCTTTTAAAAGTGAAAGAACTGGAGATGCTTGTTCATTAAATGCAGCTGACATCTTCAGGGTTTTTTTGGGGTTTGGGTTTTCTGTTTTTTCTTTCTTTTTTTGAATGTGATGATTAATCATTTGTAGTTGGAAATCTGGAGGTTTTCACCTTGCACACCAGTTCTTGCCTAGTTCAAAGCCTCATTTGGAATCCAAGGTCAAACAGTTGATGACTGCATAAAGCTGGTTGGGTTTCTATGGGCTAGTAGGAAGTATTAAATTTAAATGCTGCATTTTATTGACATGTGAAGGTTTGTGTTTTGGTCAGATGGTGGTCTACTTTGAGAAGGTCAATATTGCATTGACATGTGGGATATTACTGGTATGGCGGATTTAGCTATGTTACAGACAACAGTGAAGAAACTTCTGTTGCCATGTTCCAGTGCTTCCAACCTGTTATTTTATTTTATTTTTTAATACAAAAGTAGCTTAAATACTGATAAGAAACCAGTTGTTCTGATAACCTCTGGGTTAGCATTCAGAAACACAGGCAGCCAGGAGGAAGCAGAGGCAGGACACCTGACTCAAACTAACCGAAGGGGTATTCCGTACCATAGCACATCATGCCCAGTATAGAAACTGGGGGGAGTCACCTGGAAGGCCCAGATCACTGTTTGGGTTGGGCTGGGTATCAGTTGGTGGGTGCTGAGCAATTGTATTTGGCATCACTTGTGTTTACTGGTTGTTTTTTTTTCCCCTTTCCCTTTTTAGTTTCATATTCTCTCCCTTGTTTTTTCTCTTATCACTATTATCATTAGGGGTAATAGTAGTATTTTTGCATTATACTTTAGTTACTGGACTGTTCTTATCTCAGCCTGTGGGGCTTACATTCTTTGGATTCTCCACCCCATCCCTCAGGAGTGGGGAGGGAACAAGAGGGGAAGTGAGAGCATGACTGTGTGGTTCTGAGATACCAGCTGGGCTTAAACCACAACAATAATCTATAAAAATCACGTGGCTAATTAAGACTACTTGGTGGGTTTTGTTTACATTTTTCTTTCCATTCACTTTTAGTTTCTAACTGATGGTATGCTGGTGAGGGAGATGATGGCTGATCCTTTATTAACAAGATACAGGTAAGGAACCATGGAATGAATGCTTGCTGAAGTGTAATTTGATGAACAACTGAATTTTTTTTTTTTACGCTGAGGTATGGTTATTATAAATTAAATACCAAAAGATATGAAAATTACTTTAGGAGTTTGACTACTTGATGTTGTAAAGACTTAGAAAATCAGTTGATCATTGCAACACCAAACTCAGCAAGATTTGCTGCTGTGGTTTTGGAGCGAAAGCTAAATGGGCTTTAGAAGAATTGTTTAATTTACTAGTTTTAAATTAACTTTCTTTCTGATGCCAATCAAATTAAAAATAAAAAATCACCAACAAAAGCAGGCATATTCCAGTATGCAGACAAGCTGTACAGTGCAGTAAAGCCAGACCCTGTGTTTTTCCTCTTTTCCAAAAGCTAGCCTGAATAAAGAGCAGTGTGTATGGGCCACGTTATCTACATTTTTCTCCCTACCTTGTTTTGTGGGTTTTGGTTTGTTTTTTTTTTTTTTTTAACTTCCACAGTTTTCTAAGTGGATTTACACAGTAATAGTCCAGTAACAGATTTCAAATAATGATATTCCTGGAAGATGGGAAGATGCTGATTCTAGTGTCAATCATCAAGCCATTTCTGAAATCTTAATCTTTCTGCTTTGTTCACAGTGTCCTCATGCTGGATGAAGCCCATGAAAGGACTCTTTATACAGATATTGCCATTGGCTTACTGAGAAAGGTTATTTATTTTAATGTTCTCTGTAACCATTTTCATTTTCATTCTTTTTGTTAAACCTCTGATCCTGATGGCTGATTAGTGAATCCATTTGAGAGAGGGTGATTTCTGATTCCTTATTATCCTACAGCCTGTTGTACATGCCCGGCTATTTACTGTAGACATCTGTCACTCAGGATCCTCGTGTTTCCTCCCCCCAGTGCTGAAATGTCTCCTTATTAGCAAAAAGATGGTCTTCATTCTGCTGCTGCTGATCATGTGAAGTGAGCTCATAGGGGGTTATTGCTGACTTTCAGCCTGGTGAAGATCTGACTCCTACCAGAAATTAAGAGTAAACAATAATGATTACAGGCTGAATGCCCTTAAAATGAATATATAAACCTTCAGCCATCAGGCTGTTAGATCTGTGGAGTAATAAGCATGCTTCAGTTCCTCGGCGGTTTTGTATTGTCAGAGTATTTTTAACAAGAAGTTATTGATAATCTTGGTTTAGCCTTTTATCTGAGAAAATAGTTTTTACTCTGGATGTTCTTGGTTTCTGTCCTAGATTCAGAAGAAGCGTGGGGATCTTCGACTCATTGTGGCTTCAGCCACCTTGGATGCAGAGGTATAGCTCCAATGTCGTTTGAAATGAAGTGACTTTAAGTGGCAACTCCACTTATATATATATATATATATATCTATATATATTTTCTGTGGGGCTTGCTTCTTGTGAAACATTACTGCTGTTTGAGTGGCAAAGAAGAGAGGAAAAAATGCAGGAAAAAAGTCTGCAGTAGTTAGGTTGCTGCATTTGGTTTTCATTTTGTATTAGCAAACTTTTTTGGAAGCAAATTTAAATATGAATCTGCTTCTTATATATTGATGTCTCTGTTTTTCTTCCATCTCCTTCCCCCACTCTTTCCAGCCCCCCATTGGTATTGTATGAAAAGATGTTCCCTTGGCTTAATCTAGTCTAGTAAGGGACATTGGTTTAGCTCTGTTTTGCTGATGGCAGTAATTTGAGACAACCACAGGCCAGTAGAAATGGGTGATAAATGAGTAGATTCAATGTCAGTGAGATCCTGCTAGTTCCCTTGATTGACTTGTGGCCTGTGGAAACTTAAGTAACTTACTAAAAATGTTGTTAATTTTATTTTGAGTAGGAACAGAAACCATGCTCTTCTACATCAGAGCAGTGTTTCATCCAGCCCAGTGTTCTTTCTGGAGCAGCAGCAACAGTAGGAGATGCTGGTTAGGGAGAGTGTGGGATCCTGTCCAGCCGTTGTGGGTCCGTTCTCTGTGAGCTGCCTCAGCACCTGCAATGGTTGCAATAGAGGCATTACACGGTGCCTTCCTGCAGTTTCCTTCTAGTATGTGTTTATGGACCTGCTGTTTGTTAATTTGTCTTCAAATCTGCTCGATGAAGCTGTAAGTCTTCAGGACATCATGTGAGAGCAATTTTCAGAAGTTTGCCACCTGCTGTGTAATCTGTTCTTTTCATCAAGGACCTCCTGGTTCTATTAGTGTGGGGTTTGCGGATTTTTTTTAACAAAACAATAACCAGCATCGGTTTTACATTTACTTTATTTGTCACCTTTGATTCTTTGCACCTCAGCTGTGTGACTTTTCAAACTGCTGCTCCCCAAGCAGAGCCCAGTTCCTTTATTGTGTTCTTTGCGTTTCTCTGTACTTCTCCTAACTCCCCTGTGTCCTTCATGAGATGTGGTGTTGAGAGCCTGTGTGCAGCACTGAAAGTGTCAGTGTACTGAGATTCCCTTTAGTGGCAAATATCATATGCCATAAATTTTTGATTGTAAGCTCTGGTAGCACTTGCACTGCTGTCTATTCTGTACATTAGATAATATTACAGTACTCTGCCTTTGCAAAATTTTAACTGCCAAAAATAGCATGTTTCAAATAGCTTACAGGTAATGTAAAAATAATAAGAACAAAATTATTAGTATGACTATATTAACTTTTGTTTAAATACAGAAAATTTATGGTATCTCTATAATGGTCATGAAAGTCACGATGGATTATTTGGGTTCTTAACTTTCATTCTTTCGCTGTTGCACATTTAAAATACTTTGTGGCAGTAAAACTGAATTTATGAAGGTGTCTCACAATGCAAAAGACAAAAACCTAAATCAGCCTAAGTGCTTTTACCAAATGAGATGGTGGCATTCAGTGAGAGCTGTAAAATATACTTGCTTATCCAGAAATGGATGAGAATATGCAAGCCCTACCCAAAACTTTGAGGACCAATCACTTCTAAGTTCTTCTTAGCTTTGACTTTCCTACTGTTGTAGATCCAATAAGAAGTTTATATATCTGCTTTGTCCAGCAGTATCAGTTCTTCTAAGTAATTTTATTACCTCTTTTTGATCTTTGCTTCTCAAAAGCAATAAACAGGCAAGACTGTGTCTGTGTCAAGTGCCTTACGCTGGACAGAAGGCAACAAACCCTAAATGTAAAATTTTTAAATTGATACTGTCAAATTTATGAATAAAACACCCAAATTATAGTAATTGAACTTCTTCATGTCTTGAGGTTTCTCCCTTTGTTCTTTGAAATACCAAACTGAAAGCGTTTCTTTTTATTTTAATGTAGAAATTCAAGAATTTCTTTAATCAAAATGATACCGGTGACCCCAGCAAAGATACCAGCGTGATCCTTACTGTGGAGGGGAGAACGTTTCCAGTGGACATCTTTTACATACAGAGGTGTGTTTGATCTTGTCAGTGGTGCTTAGGAGGGTATGCAACTGTGGCATCATTTGGTCTATGTTAAAGCTTAGATGTTCCCAGAAGGTGTAACCTTCAATTTGGCAAACTTTTGGATATTGCTTAGAGCAGCTGACATGTTTTTAGGCTTGCTGTAGTGGAAAGGAAACAGATTAATTGCTGATTCCCAAGGATGCATCATGAACTAAATGTGGTATGGCTGTTGTGTAGTTTCCAAAAGCTAGCTTGCTTTTATTTTCTTATGGAAACGAGGAGGCTGTACCTATTTTTCTGCTAATGTTTCTCCTGTTTTCTCCCTATAGTCCTGTTCCAGACTATGTAAAATCAACTGTGGAAACTGCAATGAAAATTCACCAGATGGAGAATGATGGTGATATACTGGCATTTTTAACTGGCCAGGTACAAACATAAGCAATATTTTTGCTTTACAACACTGAATTATTGACTTTGCGAAGTGCCCTGAGTCTCCTGCTTTCCTTAGCTGTGCTTCTTTTAGTCACATTAAAGATGACAGACATTTTTACATTGATGGGAGCAGAATTAGGCCAGTCACAGACTTGTAGAAAATGTATGGCCTAAATTTATCAAAGCTAGTGATGAATAGTTTTTCCCATTTAATACTTTCAGCCTTGTTAATAAATGGAATAGTGTGAGGGGTTTTGGTGCTAGTCTCACACCTGCAAAGTTGTTAAATTGACAGTAAGTCATTGCTAATAGTTAAGGCAAATGGAATTTACATTTGTTTGGCTTAACATCATTAACATGACAGACAAATTTCTGTGAGATACAAATTTACTTGTCTTTTCCTCTATTTATGCCTGTCAGCTCACTTTGCAGCAGAGGAGTAGCATATCATTTTTCCAGTAAAGAGCTACCTTGAAGAGTTTCAACATCTTGCATATTTCCAAAAGAAAATCTTCATCCTTGCTATTGATGTAATTTTTAAAAGAATGAATTGGTTATCTCAGGAGGCAATGCCTGATCCTTCTGTTGTCTGTGTTTAAGAGTGAGTTGCCACAGTTGATCTATGAGATTAAGTGTGAAGTTGAGCAATAGGTGCTAATGAAGTTACTGTGTCATTCCTGATCAAGACCCACAGCATTCTGCACTATCAAAACAGATTGGCCTCCCATTTTGCTCTCACAAGTTGAGATGGAGAGGAAAATATGTCTGCTTTCTCCCGAGCTTTGTTCAGTCCTTTCCTGGTGATTCTGCTCATGTATTTGTGGTGTGATATTGTCTCAAATAACAATGAACAAAGATATTAATATGAACACATATTTATTATGAATAGCAATTTATGTAAGAATATTGCAAAATTGAGCTAGTCAAAAGATCCCAGGGTTTGAACAATTTGAACTACAGTATTTTGGTACATTTTTTATATGTAGGTGACAGCTATGTGGTATGAAAGTGAAACCTCTCACATTCTGTCCCCTGTCATGCTCTGGCTCTAGGAGGAAGTGGAGACTGTTGTTTCTATGCTCATAGAACAGGCTCGGGCCCTGTCTCGCACTGGAATGAAAAGACACCTCCGTGTTCTCCCCATGTATGCTGGGCTGCCTTCTCCTGAGCAGATGAAAGTGTTTGAGAGAGTTTCTCACAATGTCAGGAAGGTAAGGCTGCTGTGTATGTCTCAATTTCTACCACCCAGAGGGATATCTGCATTCCCCAGATTGCATATATCTGGCTCACATCATGAGACTATTGCAAACATTGTTTGTTTGGTTGGTCTTTTTTGTTGGGTTTTTTTTTTTTTTTACTTCTAACAGCCTGGTTCAGTTATTTAATGTCACAAAACTATATAATTGGTCGTGATTACTGCTTTCTGCTAAGGCAGAGCCTGTGTTGGGGCTGAGACAAGCCCACAGAATTACACAGGGGTGACTTGTTATAATTTTGTTCATGCTGCAGACTAAAAAGTAGAATTGTTCATCTGGTGTTGGAGAACGTTGAGTATAAATAAGCCACAGAACCATAGAATACTTCTTTTCTCTCCAGGGTATGACATTAGTCAATTAAGTTCCAAGATTTACTTTTTTAATTTCAGGTGATGTAAGGACTAGGTTTCTCTCTGTCATCTGGGAATGATTATTTTTTAATATTTTAGGACATAAGTATAAGTGTATCTCTCCAGGGATACTGAACGTGGGACACTTAACTCTGTTCTCCTTCTATCCCCTGCCTTGCTCCAGTGTGACAGGGAACAGCTCAATAGAACTGAGAAGAAAGAAAGTACTTGATCTTACATAGTTTGCTAAATAAGAACACCTGATTTACAGTCAGTTAATGATTTTCTCTGTAAACACTTCCAAGCTCTTCTTCTAAGAAGAGAGAATAAATTTGGATAAGAAAGTGATTATGAAGCTGTAAAAACTGGGCTATTTCAAGCTGACAGCTCTGTCTGCTGCATTACTGTATCCTTTTGTACTCCAGAGTTTGTTTACTGGAACTGTTACTGAGATCTTTCATGTGACTTGTATTTGAGTCCTGGTTCACTGATGCAAGGCCTCAGTGGTGTAATTGAGACTGGGAAGTTCACCATATCCTCATTGTGTCTGTCTGTAGGTGGTTGTTGCCACCAACGTTGCAGAGACCTCCATCACGGTTCGCGGAATCGTATTCGTAATTGATTGTGGGTTTGTGAAGCTTCGTGCCTATAACCCCAAAACAGCCATTGAATGTCTTGTGGTGGTTCCAGTCTCTAAGGCTTCAGCTAATCAGAGAGCAGGACGTGCAGGACGGAACCGTTCTGGTAAATGTTACAGGCTTTATACAGGTCAGTAATCTGATATGTAGGGAAGGTAAACTTGCTGATGTGACTTCCATTTTGCTTTAGTGTTTTTAGTGTTAGATAAAGAACAAAACTGTGGTTTTTATTTCAGCAGTAGATAGGAGAATGATAAAAGATGCACAAGCGAGTCCAGAGGAGACCACAAAGATGCTCCAAGGGTTGGAGCAGCTCTGCTCTGGAGCCTGGCTGAGAGAACTGGGCTGGTTCAGCCTGGAGAAAAGAAGGCTTCTTAAAGGGTGAAGAT
>JAVHNF010043149.1:0-10401 GCA_034783455.1 Micropsitta finschii
AAGAGGAAACTGGCACAAACTAAAACACAGGTTCCATTCAGGCAGAAGAAGAAACTGGTTTTACTGTGAGGATGGTCCAATAGTGACACAGGCTGTCAGCAGAGGTTGTGGTGTCCCCACCCTTGGTGCTATTAGAGACATGACTGGCTGTTCTGGCTGCCCCTGTTTTAAGCAGAGTTGGACAAGATGATATCTTGAGGTCCTTTCCAATCTCAAGAAATCCATGTGAGCATGCATTGTGTATGTGCATGTGTACAAGTGTATGTGAACCTAACTGTCCAGAAGTCATCATTAAAATGACAAATCAAAGCCAAGCTACTAAGGAAAGACAAACAATGTCTGGTAACAGAAGAGCTTTCTAAAGTAGTAATTTGCTCTTCAGCAACTATTTTAACAATTTATTTTGTTATTATAAGGTTCATTATACCTTTACATCTCTTAACACACAAAATTCTAAGAAATTCAATAAGGGTTATTATTTTAGCATTATTTAAGAGTAGGTAAAAATATTCAGAATCATCCTGTCTGGCTTACAAGAAAAGTAGTTTATTCCTGCCAAATGTCATGGCAAGAGGCCTGTCTTGATCTTTAGGAAGTTTTTAAGGTTTTACTAACACAGTGGTAGAAATTTTACAAAGGTGGTGTCCAAAAAGCATGAGATAAATGAAACATCCACAGTCTCTTTTCTATAGTAATTACCACTTCTTAGTTCTAGAAAGCTTCATTCTGTATGGGTTGAACTGGGGGACAATTACATTGAGCAGTTCTTCAGGGACATGTATGTGCTGTACTCTGATGCCATGAGTGTCTCCAAATCAGCCATATCAGAAATACATTTCTGTTCTTTCACCATTTTTTTGACATCTTGACTGACTCTTTGTGTATACTAAAATCTTCAAAAATGCCATCTAAAATGGCCCTCTTAACTTCCAAGCACCCAAAACCTGCAGAGCCAATGTTTTCCAAAGGGTAAACTAGTTAAAAAGCTGAAATTCAAGAGGCGAAAGCTGTGTCTACACTTTTTTTTTTTTTTTGTCTAGAAGATTTTACCAGCATTCAGTATCTGCAGATTTCCTAGATCTGCTAGGCTGGCTTCCAACATCAGCAAGATTGTCTAGATCACCTTGCACAAATACTTCATGCTACTTTCCCTGTCTTACTCCCTTCTCCCCTCCCACCCCCACCTACAGGCCACCCAGACATAAATTCTAATACTGGTATAACTACACATGCCAGAGTTTTTGCTTGTTTGATTTCTATAGACATCAGGAACCCAGTTTTCCCAAAGCAGTGCTGAAATCACTTTGGAAGCTAAAATCTGCTATTCCAATTTCTGCATTTTTAAAAATGCACCTGCCCAATTCCTTGCTTAATGTGGACAAAGTTTGAAATAAATCCTTAAAAAATTGTTGTATACTGTACTATTTAGCTGGGACCATTTAAAAATCACAAGCTAAAAACTTCTAGAGAGAAATGGTAGCTAATCTACTGGAGCTCTTGAAGTGTACTTCAAAGATCTGTTGTGGATCAGTATGGGTCAGTTTACCACTGGCGTATAACTTCACAGCGCAGTGTTTTGTCCTTTCCCATTGAAGGACTGAGGACAGATGACAATGGATACCTTCCACAAGAGTACAGGCACTGAGAGATTGAAAATAACTAGGATTTTAGCAGACATATTTGCACCTTCTTACAATTCCAGGCAGGTTGAGAGGATCAAGGTTTACAAGATACAGACTCCTTTGCCCAGGAAGTGCTATAGCACAACTTTCTCCAGGCAATCACTGAAGGAAAACTACAATGTGAAAAGGAAGCAATAGAAGGGAAGCAGTTTGTAGCTACATATCCTATTCTTAACTTTCCTTAGATGTACTGAGCATTTAAGTTTCACAGTTTGTACTGCACAGTAAAAAGCTGTAATCATATAAGTGATATTGGAGTAAATAAATAATAATGAAATTTTTAGAAGTCAAGAGGCAATCCACTCATGATATTCCTGGAGTGACTCATTACCTAGTCTGGTATTCCATAAAACAGTAAAAGATTTCAAGCAGCAGATGAGGAAGGCTTACTTTAAATTAGCTGAGAACATAACAGAACAAAAACACCACATATAAAATAAACTGTTCTGATATCACCTAAAGCTTTTTCTAGTTATCTAAAAGTAATCTGCAGAAGATTGTCACACACCCAATTTTCACCTTTGTTAATCTTATATCCTAAATTCAGTTAATGCTGAACCACGCAGACATTTAAAAAGTAACAAACTGATGGCAACTTCAGGATTATGACTTCCCTTCAAGTTAAACGCACAGCTAGAAACAAGCTAGATGTTTGATTGTACATGTGAAAGTAATGTGAAACCTAGGTAAACATACAGCTTATCTGCATTGTAAGTGATCCTCTGTGTGTACTCTACCAAGAGTACTTAATAGTGTTCCTGAGGTTTGAAGGTCAAGAGGATTGACTTCACTGCACTTGTATCTTATTGAATCAAATATCTACAACTGATATTTTCAGTACAAAGGCACAGTATCATAACTTTTTTAGTGATTCCAAAACAGAAGGCAACTGCTCACAGAAGCAATCTTCTCCATTCCCCTTCTTCACTGAATTAAGATGTAGCTTATTAAACACTCCAGACTAAAATCCCATCCTGTTTTAATAAATGTTTTAAATAAAAAGCTCCAACTATCTTCTACAGAGAAACTCTAATACTGCTACAGCTCATAGGTAAATTAAGCCTACAAAGGAAAAGTGTACATTCCTTTATTTTAAGAGCCAATATTGTCAAAGTTGTGATGACACAGCAAGAAGTCTTTCATATTTTTCTTCAGTCCTGCATGGATGTTTTCTTGCTTTTTTAAATTCCATTATCGCAGTTTGTGCCAGTTGTGACAAACACCTAGTGAAATCATGATGCAGGAGTCTTATGGAGGAAAGAAATTGCCTAATACAGTTTTTAAAGCTTATCCTTTCATATGTGAATACCAGGCACTGTCATCATTAAGATAACCTGAATATATTTTATCAAGGAGGAAATTTACATCTTCAAGGGTTACCATTTGCTTTTATTACTTATCATGTTCAAAAGTGCTAGTGGAGACAACCGAAAAAAACATGGCAAAAGACAAAGGGAACATTAGGAGGTACTGTTGGACACTGTCTTTGGGAACTGCCTAATGAGCCAGGAAGAAATTATTACAGATAACCTCAATACTCTTTTCGTTGCTCCTCTCACTTGAGACATTCTGAAGTTCGTTAAGGCTGTATTTTGCACAGAGACACTGACCAGCTGTGGTAGAAGAGTTGTGTGTGGTAGTCACAGAAATCACAGGACACCTCAAAACTGTTTAATTACCTTTCAGTCTTACTTGATGACACTTGAGTGAATTCTCACTACTCCCCTCCCTAGTTTCAGGAAGGTGGGAAGGTTTCTAGTCACAAGCCTCTTCACATAACAAAGCTAAAAGCATGTGAAAGAAGTGGCACTACTGAAATAATGCTTGTGTCTTCAACGCCTTGAAAATTCTTCCAAAAAATAAATCCTGTAAGGCTTGAAATGCAACAAAAGTTTGTCAATATATTTAAGCAATTATTTTGGTTTACTAACAAAGTTACTCTTTTGGAGAGGAATGTGATTTTCAAATAGAAAGCTTTAGTAATATACTAGACACTGCTATCAGATCAACCCTGATACAAGATATGTTAACTACCCTGAGGAAAGGAAGCATGCCAACAGAAATGCTCTTACACTGGGCCAAATACAAGTTAGAAGATGATCTGATTTTAGTAGCAGATACAACAGTTTTGACCAGTTACGCAAAACCCAGCATGACCTAAAGTTTACAGATATCTTGGTAATAAACAATCTTACCTTAGTCAAAAAATACTTGGATTTCTAGCCTCACATATTAAAACACGAAACCATCAAATAATCAGAACAATGGGAACATCCATCTTTTCATTAATGTGTTAAACCTCTTCTCCTTTACACAAGGTATCCATCGAATGCTTCTGCACTCCCTCTGTAACATGTGCATGCACACTGAAGATAATTCCACGGGGGCAAGACTTTCTCAACCTCCGTTTCTGCTGCATTGCAATTAGTTTTTAGATTAATTCAACAGAAAGCAGCATTTGTTTCCTGAGGATCCTTTGATTCCTGAGGACCGTTCTCAGACATTTGTACATGCACAGCTGGGACATGCATAACTGTAAGTGGACACACCAAAGTACTTAACAGGAAGCCAAGAAGAGAAATAAAAAAGAGTAGCTGGGCAGTAAAATGGAAAGCAATCATTGCCTCCACCCCACAAATTTGGTTCCTGTGTTGACAGAGCCTTCTGAATATTTGTGTTGTAACAGAAAGAAGCATTAGTTTTCCCATTATGACATGCAATTACTCTGTAGTAATGAATCTCAAATTCATGAAATAATACCCTGCTTGGCATCCATTACCTAATCTGTTTCTACTTAATCAAGATTAATACTTTTCTTAACACCTTTTATCTAGTATTATTAGAGTGATAAGCTAGATACTTAAAACTGTACCGTCTTCATTCCTAGCAGTGAGTTGGTGCTTAATAGCAAAGACTGGTATCTCTCAGTAGTTGCAAAGGTGTGCTTTAAAATAGCAAATTTAACACTTTCATGTTTATCAGGTGATTCATCTACTGAAAGTTGTAGGAGTACCCAGATGACCTTTCTACTGAAATTGCACGTATTATATCCTCCTCATCCTTCCTCATACTTACAAATGTATTAACCTTTGAAGTATGCCCATTGCTGACCAGTGTAAATTTGTAACTGCAAATCACTGCACACCTTAAAAAATTAAATAACTCACAAAACATACCTGACTTAAAAGCTGTCCATGAAAAACGTTGTTAACCACATTCAAAACCTGTTTTATAAGTTTTCTTTGAGAAGCA
This sequence comes from Micropsitta finschii, assembly GCA_034783455.1. Taxonomy (NCBI): domain Eukaryota; kingdom Metazoa; phylum Chordata; class Aves; order Psittaciformes; family Psittacidae; genus Micropsitta; species Micropsitta finschii. The sequence goes on from JAVHNF010043149.1 coordinate 4,935, forward strand.
GGGATGAGAGCTGGGTATCTGGTCCCCGTAGTCTCCAGTTCCTGCTGCACTTTATCCAAAAGTTCACAAAGAAATTCCTGAGCATCTTGTTGAGCATATCCTCTGAAGGCTGGAATTAGTCTCCACACAGAATGAAGCATGGCAAAAGGAGACACCAGTGCCCACTTGCCAGACCACATAACTTGGAACAGAGTATGCAGCTCATGACAGAGCGAAATATGCTTTGAACTGGGCTCCCTGCGCTGAATAAGTTCCATATTTCTAGTTTTTGATGCTCCTCCACTTAATCCAGAGGATAAACTAGGCCTCCTCACAGAAGATGATCCCTTTATTTTCTCTTGGTTCTCATTCACATGTAATGCTGAGGCAGCTATTGACAGGTGTTTAGTTGAAGATCTAGTTTTGCCATTGGTTGCTGTTGCCAGCAGTTCCTGAGTTTGGTTGAGATCAAGCTTTAAAAAGCATTCTCGAAAAATAAGTAAGTGACTTAATACCTGCAGGATAGAATTCATATAGCAAGTATTGCCCAGGTTTCTCAGTCCTGTTACCCCTGGAGTCACCGTGGGCCTTCGTTTCATTGGTGAGTCACTTGGTTTTTTCAATCTTACTTCATCTGAGGTATAGGTTTCTATCAACTCTGCCACACATTTTGCATTCTGTGATGTTTTATGCAGGCAGGGCGCTGATTTTGAGGACATTCTAATCTGATTTTGTAAACGACTGCTCTTTCTTGGAGGCATCTTTTCCATTTCTGCTTTCAACTCACGCTTCCGTTCTTGTCTTCTCTTCCTAGTTTTCTCCCTTCTTTCCTCTTCCTCCAGAGGCCTTTCTTCTTCCAAAATCTTTTTTCCAATAGGTGTCACCTCAAGCCAGGACCTGAATACTTTCCCCAGGAGTGCACGACGCCGATGCCAAAGAGCTGTGAACATGCGATCTTCATTACGAAGCAAGGCTTGGGCACCACCGTGTGAAAGGTAAGAATCATCGCTTGTACCCATAGAACGCAAAGTCCTCCCACTTCGAGTAGTGCACTCATAGTTCTGACTCTTGATTGCACTTAATGTACTTCGCAACAGTTTTAAATCACCGGTTGCATTATCATTAAGAACATAATCATCGCAGAGATAACAGAAAACGTACAGCTCATTGACTTCCAATGCCACCGGGTGACTGCTCTCCTGAAAGTGCTTTAGTGCATGTTCTTCAATGTATCTTCCACACGCCACATGTGAGCAGCTGAGGCATGCCCAGATAGATTCGGTAGTATTGCAGTCCACACAATGCCATTTCTGAGGATTGAGAATGGAGTGATCTCGGGCCAGTCGCAGACGTCCTATGTGCTTACACTTATCCATTGTTAAAACTGAAATTGCAGAGACACGCTGGCAAAACACATAATCCAAACTATTTCTTGTCCATGGTATTTCAATCTGCAACTAAAATATATATATATATAAAAATTACAGTTCATAAATACACAACTGTATCACTTTTACACTGTCGGTATATCAAACTTAGACCTGAGGTTAAGATCATGATTGCCATCCAAATGAGTCCCACCAAATACATAAAGATAGTCAGTTCTGTCTAGACACAATCAACATTATCAACAGCATTTCAACATTCATACTAAACTGTCTTCATACCACTGCTTACATTCCCAGCAACTCTGGCTTGAAACTGAGCATACTAGCTACATTTTAGATTAGGCCTGCTTTTTCAAAGGAACACTGATTTAGTTAAGACACTGTTACAGAGTCTGGATACAAACACAGCTGAAAATGGGACAGTTGGTCCAGAGAAGCTGTGGATGCCTCAGCCCTGGAAGTGTTAAAAGGCTTTGAGCAACCTGGTGTAGCAGAAGGTGTTCCAACCCCCCACTGCAGAGGGGGGTTAGAACTAGATGATCTTTTAAGATCCTTTCCAACCCAAACCATTCTATGATTCTAAAATGTTCCTATTAATTCTATCCCTAAGCATACAGGTGCAGAAGTGCAAAGTTCAGCTAAATTTATTGTGTTTACACAGTGCCAACAGTTCAGACAAATGAGGCTTTATTACAACACAAGCCCTTAATTAAGCCACACCTTTAATTAGATCACTGCACCTTTGTGCTCAGACAAGCCCATTATAGGAGTGCTTTTTACAAAGATGTATCATCAATAAGTACATTTTAACATGTCATCTTAACACCTCTGAAAGAAAGAGTGACCTGGAAAAGCAGAAATTGATTTCCTCATAAGACGGAAATTCCATTAGATATCATACCTTAGTTGCTGCAAGCTTTTTAAAAGCCTGCATTTTGAACAGATCTTTCTAATCCATGTCTCCAAAAAATCGTCTAAAAATTTGGCTAGTGGTCTTTTAATAAGATTATGTGGTAGCATCTATTTGTTCAAAGCTGCAGTATTTGCTTTCTCCTATAAGGTGCATTTACCTAAAACAAACAGGCAGGCTCTGACTAACAAAAATTAAAGAGACAGTGATTCATTCTTTCTTTATGTTTTACCATCTTTCTACTGCCTCTAGTTGAGAGATACTATCTAGAGAAAAATGATGTGTCAGGAAGTGATTATGTTTGATGTGGGGTGTTTGCACCCAGGATGTCACTGACTAGAACGGCTAAATAGCACACAGCAGCAGTATTGTTATGCACAGGATATGCCAGATGAAACAGTTAATCCATCTGGAGAGCAGCAAGGGTTTGTCAAATATCTGTGCTATGCCAAGAGACAAGTTACGCCATTACAAATGCATGCATACTGTAGACCTGGCCCAGGCTGTACAATATCAAGGTCCAGGATTCTATGTTTTACAGAGAAGTAAATGATGCTACAAAAATACTGAGTGACTTAGACAACTCTAGATAGAACCCAAAAAATTCTATTCCCGCTACTAACCTTAAATATGCTAATATTGCTCGATTTTTACAGTTCTGAAATACACAAGAATAGGTTACTCAATTTAGAACAGATGTCAACGTTAGAATAAGAATTAGCTTAAAAAAAACCCTAATATACAATGACAAAACACCATTAAGGAAGGAAAATGGGTAGAAAGTTGCAGCTGGATAGGAAGAGTTTTAATTTTCATCTGGTACTTGGATAAAAGCTGTAGTTAAAAGATTCGACCAATAAAATAGCTTTGTTCGGTTAGCTGGCCCACAGCTACTGCCATTTTAACATGTTACAATACAGATACCAGCGTAAGAGCTGTAATAACTCTAAGCACATAATCAGCATCCAGCATTGCATGTGTTGCGTAGGACTTATTCTATGATACAGGAAAGGTTGTGCCAGCTGTAGTGAAACTAATAAACTATACAGTTTTACATGCCTGTATTAATCAGTCTCATTCAACTTACTTAAGAGTTGTCTCCAGCCCGTGCTCACTGCACTGAAGAATTTCAAGCACCATGACCTCTGGGTACCCATTCAGCAATTCCCAGATTAAGTACCAGCCATAGCGTATTATGGGAGGTCGAGATCTCTTGTGTGCTATGGTCAACAAATGATAAAAATAATGTCTTGCTGAACTTTCTCAGCTTGCTAGCATCCGTAACATTCACTCCTCCTGATAGGCAGTCTTTTTATACTTTGCTTTTTATTCTGTCTTTATAAATAAGACCACTAGTGCTATCCCATGTCTTCTCTTAGTCTGACAACCTTTTTCCCCCAAAAAGAAAGCTCAAAGCTGGGCTTTTATAAAACTGATAAAATTCACATAAATTTCAAGAGATGAACTATGTATGATAATTCCTCCTGGACTATTAAAGTACCTATGTAAAGTGTGCTGCAAGAATTAAGTATGTTAGACAGGATTTTAAGAGACAAGACTCATCTTTCTGGGTTTGGGCTAACAGGAATAGATTCTCCCGCATAACATATTAGTAATGGTCCTTGCCAGCAGGCCAGAAAAGAACACTAAAACCTGCCTTCTCACAGGGCTGTCACACACAGCAATGCTGTCAGTCAGAGAGGTCTGTCAGGTTGACCCTTTCTGATTTTGTTAAAGCCACTGTGTAAACACTGTGCCTTATTTTTCCTTCCTTTTAATATTATATGGTCAGAAAATGTCGCTTTCTCCATTTTAAAGATGTTATCAAGAGTGAAACTACTGACATGCCTCAACATAAGTAGATACTGGACTGAGGACAAAAGCAGTCTGCTGATTTCAGGACGACCACTGTGTAAACCAGGGTTGCACAATCAAGCTCTTCATGCAAAAGCAACACGATTCTACGAAAGCGCAAGATCAGCGCCTTGAAGAGAAAACCCTAAAACCCCAGCTCCCCCACCAGCAACCAAGCCAGCATGACATTTTCCCACCTACGTAGATGTGTGGAGAAAGGAGACAGGGTGGAAGGGGGAGGGGGAGGAAACATCTTGGCATGGGAGAAGGCTTTCTTTGAAGAAAATGTGAGGAAGTCAAAATGCAGTTTGGTCAAAAAGACATATATCTGAAAAGACTGAGAAAAAAGCTAAAAGTACAAAACTGAGACCAAGAAAACTTCAGCTGAATGTCAAGCAGCACACTGACAGCATGAATATTTTAAGAGGTGGAGCACCAAGGCACAAAATTTAGAAACTTTACCTCTGAACTAAGACTTGGCAAGACAGTCTAGCTTGGGGAAATAACAGGAGTGAACTGATAATGGTGAAACAAACATTAAAAATACTGCATACTCATTTTATGCCTAGTAGAAAGTAGCAGCTGGAATAAAATAGCACAAGCAAATGCTCCAAAACGTTAAAATCTCATAAGGAAAGTTATTCAGCGCTAGTTTCTGCATTCTTCTCTTCCAAGGTTCAGTTCTGTGCACACACACAAAGAAACCGTGAATTAGTAGACCAGCACGTCAGAGATCAAACCCCCCTGTGTTCTCAGCACAGACCTGAGCTGAAGTAGTAAGCAAAATAACAAGTACTAACATACAGAATAGCACTACTTAAAGCATTAAGTTGTCTGGGAAAATAGAGATATACAAAAGTCTTTTCTTGTGCCAAAGTTTCACAAGCTAGAAATAAAGATATAAGGAATAGGATTTTTTGTTTCCATTGAACCATATTTCAACCTTATTGATGTGCTTGTTTCCTTAGTTTCCCTAAAGAATGGCTGCCAAAATATACATTTTGGGATAACTCATGAGCTGAAAAAGTACTCGATGTCAAAACCTAACAACAACTTAGAAGCCAAGAAAATAGATGGTTTTCTTCCATTTGTGTTCCATGTAAACAAGAAATTAAGATTCATCGTCACAGCTCATAAATTTTAAAATTGTAACTCTAAACATAAACAAAAGGAAATATTTTCCCTTTAAGTCACTACTTCCGTAATTAATTACTTGGCACGTAAGTGAAAAACCAGTCTATCTCAAGCGTTAGATTAGAAATGCAGTACAGTTTTACTAATATATATACACACCCACGTGTGTGCTTGTGTGTCCCATTGATGTTCTGGCTTTTAC
>JAVHNF010043153.1:0-13715 GCA_034783455.1 Micropsitta finschii
GGCTGACAAATAATTTGTCATTTACCCCATATAGTAATTGGATTCTGTAAAATGTACATTTAATTTCCCTTGTTGCATAAACAAGGCATAATTTATCTGTTTCACCAAACCTGAGGACCATTTGCTGTTCCTGTCTGGCAGCTCTTATTTACATATTTACTTTTTAGTAGTTTAAGTGCTGTTAGTTGATGCTTAAATGACAAGCAATATATTCTTCCTGTCAGGATGAAGTAGCACGATACATTTTTCATATGCAAACTCCAGAACATAATTGTGTGTTTGTAAAAGTAATTTTATCACCCAAAATTAAATGACAGGCTCATCACTTTATAAAAATTCTGCTTATACAAGCATATTTGATTATGCAAAAGTTAATCTGTCCTGCAAAACCCTATGCTTCAGTCAATGAATATCAGCCTGGCAAGCAGTTACTTGCTGGCTTGCTCTTTTTTTTTCAGCTGTTCTGCATAGAAATTGGATTGTAAGCAGTGTAATAATAAGGTGTTTTTTGAATTACTTGTCTTCTGTTTTGTCCTTGTAGATGACAGTTTGATTTACATGGATCCTCATTACTGCCAATCTTTTGTAGATGTCAGCATAAAGGATTTCCCTCTTGAGGTAGTATGGATATAGACCTGGCACTGTATTCTTCCCATATGAATCAAACACTAATTATTTAGAGATGTACTAGCTGGCTGCATCTTTACGGCTTTACAGTTACGTGTTATTTATCAAAGTCCTGCCCTTCTTTATAGGTCTATAATCAACAAAAATGACCGGAGGTTAAAAACTCAATATGGGGGTTTAATTTTTACTGCATTAATCTTTGTCTGTTTCTTTATAATGGTAAGAGAACCTCAACAACCGATCATTGCTTCATTTAAGGAATATTCTATTAAAGAAAATAGGCAATCTCTGGAGCTCTTAAACCTGAGTTAATTGGATTGGTTTTGTTAGCTTGCCTTTTGGTAGTGTCTGTTTTATTTTAAATTCAAGTTGCAGGCAACATCATGGAGAGAATTACTGTATTAGTTAATAGTGAAGAGCCTGTTGTCAGTTCGGAACCAGAGTTCCTATAGCTTTACCTGCCACTTCTTCTTTATCCAGGAAGTGAATATTACATATATAGTTTTACTCAAGTCCTCTGAACTGTTTAATGAGCTTTAGTACTAGAAGCTGGCTGGTCTGATGCTGTAGGTGCTGTGTTTGTTCTTTTTTCCCCTCCCCAACAACTTTCTTGGCCACGAGTTACTGGGCTCACCTAGAGGTAGTGAATGCATGAATGTATCTTTTTAGGCTATGTCTGGGTCTTAAAGATCATGCTTGTTTGGCAGGGGGGGTGTTCACCTTTTCTTTAACCTCTTCCCAAATAACTTGCTTTGAAAACAGAGCTAAAGGAGGTTATTTAAGAACTTGATATACAAGTATCATGGGAAAACATCAGTTGCAGAAGTGTTCAATAGCCACAGTACTCACAGTAGACGTGCTTGGTGCCATCCATACAGACTCTCCTGGATCTTGCATCCAGCCTCCACCCTCGTTGGAGCAACTCTTCATTCAGTGTAGAAACACTCTCAGGTGCATCCACTGCTTAGGACAGCATCAACTGCTTTAGAACAGCATTGGTTATTTGTAGTGGTTCATCATGCCCTCTGTTATGTGAAGTACCTCCTACACATGGAAACACTACTTCAGAAGCAACATACTGCATTCACATAAACTTAAACTGAGAACAGTGAACTGCAGTGGTCCTGTCGTCACCATGAACAGAAAGATCTGTTAACAAACATTGATCACAATAGCTTGATCAAAATACCACCAAGCAGTATTTAGGAAAAGAACTTGCATGCATCAGAGGACTTGCACAAGGCTAATGTCAAACCCTAGGGCTGACTTAAAGCAGACACTGTGTATTTTTCAGTATTAATGCTTTACAAGATGCTTTAATTAGCATGACGTATAATACAGAAGTGCAGGGTTCTCTAGGAAATGAGACAGTTCTGAAATAAAAAGGGAACATGGCAGCACAGTGTGTTAGAAATATCCTAGACAGGAACTTTCCTTATTTAGAGATGCCTTTAGATTTATCCCATTGAGATATTTGGAAGAAGAGTTGGTGAGTCCCAGCTCTGCCTATTTGTATTGCGGCAGCAGCCAGGGATTATAACCAAGATCTTTGCTCCTTTATGCTAATAACTGTAGTAAAATACAGAGCCTTCTCTGAGCATTTTACAGTTTAATTGGGTAAAGCAGACAAAAGATGGGAAGAGCACAGAGAACCAGAGCTGAAGTGACTTCCTTAAGGTCACCCCATAGCACAGTGGCCAAACTACAAACAATACACATCTTTCTGGTTTCTGTTCCCATGACTAATTCTCCAGCTTGTGCTGCAGATGCATTAAAATGAATGTCCAAATAATAATCATGTTTTAAAATGTATTTTGAAGGTCTGTGAGCTGCCAGTCTGGCTTGATCGCATCCTAATGCTTTTCTGCAGACAGAAAATATATTGCAATTTAATGCTTAGTGCATTTAATAGTATTATATCTTTGTCTAGAAATGTCAAAAGTAAACAGAAATTGCTTTCTTAGTGTGGATAGTTGCTTGTTAGATTTATCTGTAGGGAGTATTTTCCAAATTGACAAATTGTCCAGAATAAGTTGGAAATCAATCCACTCTGTATTGGCTTCCAGAATCCATTTGTTTGGAGGAGCGAAGAGAAAATAAAAGCCTACCCACTTCTTTGTTGAACAGTGATTTGTGCAGCGTGAGGAGTATTGCCCTCAACAGTCCAGCACAACTGTGCTGTTGCTGAAATGGGATCTGGAAGGCAGGGTCTGATTTATGTGTTTGACACAGGAATGAATATTCAAAATACAGTTTATGCATGTGAAAAGAGAATTAAGAGAGAAAACAGTGACTGAAACCAATTGTATATAAATAGTACTTCTCATCTATGCTTCTATTATTTTTTAGCAGAGGTTTAATAGAAATACGTCTCAGGTTTGTAGTAGCAAGTAAAGAACAATATATTTCAATATATACAGCTATTACACTGGCAGGCTCAGGTTGGTAACTGCTGCTGTTGTCTTCTTTAGATTGACTTTCCTGTTTGGGGTGGGGGGAAATAAAATGGGTTTCTAGCATGCAGACTGCTTGTTGTTAGCTGTTGCTGTTGCTATAGTCTGATGAGATTGTAACCATTGTTAATCCTTCGTAGAGGGAACACAGTGTCGGTAAGAAATCTGTGTTGCTTTGTCCTGGTGTTGCTGTCCTGGTCCTGTGCTGAGCTAGGAGATGCCTGAGCTGAACACAGCTTATGTGTCAGTGTGGAAAGAAACAGCACGGAATATTCACTGGAGAATATTGAGCACTGGGGGAAGTTCAGGAAAACGGGATCTGTTGCACTGTGGTGCAGATGTGATGTGTTAGTGGTTGTTACTGAGCTGCTGCAGCAGGATTGCTAGGGTTCAATAGAGGCAGGATGATGGGGTAGTCCTGTGTGTTAGGAGCGGAATGAAAAGGATTCTCAGCCTTGGAGTGACAGGCAGCAGTGACTAAATAATGTCAGGCATTTGGCAGCGAGCTTCACCAAAACTACAGTTCCTGTCATAACCACACACAGAATCAGGGCAGTCAGCATACACTTACCTTTTCTGTCATAAACTGTGAAGGAGGAGTGTGGGGAAGAGGGTTTTGTATTTGTTTTGTTTTCCTTATGGCATGGCTGCTGATAGGATCAGTTCACAGCATTGTCAGAGCATCATCTGTCATGAAAAGAGATTTCACATTAGGAAAACAACATTTATAAAGCAGGGCATGTTGTTTGCTTTATTCCCTACTAGTGGATTATTGTAACGTGGTTTTCTCTTTCGTGGGGTTTGTGGTACTTTTAACCCATTTTATTTCCTAGAGGATAACGCATGAGGTTGGTTTATTCCATTATGTCACTTTCATAGAGGCAGGGGGAGGGAAAGGGGCAATGGGCGGTGGTAGTAAAGCAGTAAGATAGTGCAAAAGCTGTTACAGATTCAATTTGCAAGGAGCATTCTCCTCCTCTGCCTTGGGAATATTCATAAAGCAGTGCTCAGAGCTGCAGACCTTTGACAGATTCAAACTAACGTGGTGGTGTGTGCAAGTTTGGGGAATGCAGTATAAACAGCAGGAGGCTTTATACGTGTGGAGAGGAGTGGAATTACTTCAGTGTTTGGGGGCGGGAGGGGGTGATGGGAGAAATGACTTCTAAAGTGTGTGCTGGGTTTTAACTCGGGTGATACAGGGGTTGTATGTTAAGGCTGTTGGTGGAAAACAAAGTAAATGCGTTGGGCTGAACCATTCTCAACCTTAACCGTGTCTTTTTATGTCTTTTGATCTTGAAACTCGCAGTCATTCCACTGTCCTTCTCCCAAAAAGATGTCGTTCAAAAAGATGGATCCAAGCTGCACGATAGGATTTTACTGTAGAACTGTGCAGGACTTTGAGAAGGCTTCTGAAGAAATAACGAAGGTAAGTGTGGAAGTGACCGACTGCATTCCTCAGCCACAAAATGTATGTGGGTTGTGTGTGGATAAAGAGAGAGAAGCGGCTTCTTGCTTTTAAATAGGCATAATTCTTGGTATTCTTTCCTGCTTTTATGCTGCTGAGAAACCCGCCTTGTTTTTCGTCTCCTCCGATGTTACCTGGGTTGTGTTGCGAGAGGCTGTGCAGGAATCGCGACAGAGCAGCCCACGAGGTGGCACTCTTGAAGTGGGAATATTCCAGCAGCCAGCATTCCTGCCGAGCCGAGGGTGGGGGGGGCCGGAGGAGGCAGGCAGCCTCTCGGGAGGGCCGGGCTGGGGTTTTAAATGGAAGCGTTTGATCAAGCCTAAATTGTGGATTATTTCCTGTTAGTGTAAGGGCTTTTTGTGATGGCTTTTAAGTGTAAAGCAGTGGGTTTACGGTATGGTAGTGCTGGTTTGAAGACTATGGAGCAGGTATCACCCAGCAGATCTGATTGTGTCCTTCCACTTCAGAAACACTGCTATAGTGGTTTTGAAATGCTATAGTTCACTTAGCTCCAAATGTGACTGACTTGCTCCCCTTGATGATTGCAGTATGTGAGTGTATGAAATATAGCATTAATACATTGTATGAGCTGTGGTAACAAGTAGCTGTGTTTTGGTGATTTAAAGAAACAGTCTATGAAAGGATGCAGCAGCAGCAGGAGATGGTCACAATATTAATATCCTGACCACAGCAGTTGTCACAACAGCACAAAGCATTATTTGTGCAGCATTTGGAATGTCCTGTTAAGTGGTATTAGTATTCTAGCCAAAAAAGCATTTTTAAGCATAATACTGTATGTAATCTTTAGTAGATATTGATTGCTGCTGAAGTTTTCTTTGATTCTTGCACAGAGAGGTAGGAAATAGATTTTAAAAAGCAGAAGTTCCTAAGCAATGGCTATATGGGAAGTTTAAATAGTGAAGTTACTATTCCTCCATGTTTTCCTGTTCTGTCATGGATAAGAAAGCATGTAATAACATTAGGTAAAAAATACTCCAAATTACAGAATCAGTTGCATTAGAACTTCTCTTTTTCTTTCCCTTCTTTTTTTCCTTTCAAGTTTGGGACTGAGCACATTTTCTGAACATGTGTTGTGAAAATACTCATGGCTGAGTAAATCTCTTATCCTGTTATTTTACATAGAAGTTCTTTCATATTAGTGACATTATTTTATAGAAATATATTTCGGGCACAGTAAACTTGAAATTAGAGAAGAGTTTGGATACCAATGGAATGTGAGAACCATGCCGTGATTTTTCAGTCCTTTCCTTCAGAGCCTTTGTTTTTCCTGCTCTTCTGTTATTTCTTCCTATGTTTGCAATTAGAGTGTGATAACTCTTGAATTATCAAGCACAGCATACTCCCAGTGTGTCCTAGGTAGTCTAGGCTCAAAAATTGAGGCTCTTGCTGCTTTTATTTCCCTATCAAAGCCCCTCACAGCAAATAAATGATCCACTTGGGCTACACCTGCATTTGCCTGTTTGTAGTCTGGGTTCTCTGCAGAAATGAGAAGTTCTCTGCAGAACTGAACTGTTTGAGTGTTGAATTTGGATGGAGTTCAGCACAAAGAATTAATTGTTGCAGCTACAACAGTGGCAAACTGAGTTTAACACTAAAACACTCAAATAGATTGATGCTTATCAATAAACTTTCTGTAGAAATCATTACAGAAGTCGTTAAAGAACTTGCAAGTTCTGATGAACTGAGATGTGGCTTGATAATAATTAGAGGAATCTCAACTGAGTCCCCCTTGACTCTAAGCCTTTTCCTATCTGTCCAGCTCATGTGGTGTCTTTCCTCTAGTACATAGAGGTGTTGCATGTGCCTGTAGAGAAGGAAGATTCAGGGAGAGTTAAGCCTGGACAATGACAGTGGAGCCGCAGGTGTATTTCTGTCCTGCTTTGGAGGGACCATCTCTATGATGAGTTTTCTGTAGCAAACTTGCAGTGAGGAGCTGGCCTAAGTGCACCCATCCACTTCACTCATCCACAACCAGCACACAGCATCCATGTGGCCATCAGTTTCTGTTCCTGCTAAGCCAGCTTGTATTCCACCCCTAGAGATTGTAAGGGTTGGCATCCAACTGTCTGATTTCTTAAGAAACAAAGCATTTGTACATCGTGCAAACTTTTTTCTTCTTAATGCTCATCTGTTACTTTTCTTTTGCTTATCACTGTGCATCTCTCCTGTATCTCCATGCTGTTTCACTCAGGTTTCACATTACAGTAGCCAAATGGAGTTAAAATAGACAAGAATAAAGTGGGACATTTCAGACCACAGGAAAAATTAAGGATTTTACTGTGTGATTGATTTATTATTTTTTTAAGATTCCCCTCAGCCCCTATCTTTTGTTTTTAACATTGTTCTTATATTTAGGATTTTTTTTACTGGTTTAGATGAATTGTTCTCATGAAGTCATGTTTAGTGATTTTAGTTCCGTACACTGCGTACCTCGAGGCTAATACAGTTCTGTGTCAGTGCATCAATGTGCAGGGGTTTTAAAGCAAGTAAGAAATTATATTTAAAAAGGAAGAATCCGTGAACATTTAAGTGTCCAAAAGAGCCTGAAAGGCTGAAACGGCCTTTAGTATTAAGTGGATTTTAACTTCTATTAGAGGTATTTTGCTGATCTGGTTTAGTATTTGTCGTTGCCCACCACCCACTCTCTACATGCTCAGTTTTATAAAGCTATAAATATAGATTTATATCTATATATCTATAGATGTAGATTTTTGGCAGCCTGGTACTGTCATCAGTCTGCTTTTAGCCATGGCTTATTTCCATAGGTGTAAGTGTTGAAGCTGTTAATAAAAGCATTGATTATTGTACGTGCTGATTCTACAATAAAAACATCTCCCTGAGATGCAGAATTTGTGCAGCTGGTGCAGTGCTTCTGTTTTAATATGATTATAACCAAAACTGTAAAATGCCATCATCAGATCAATAGCACTACTTACTGTGGTTCTTCATTCCCAATTAACGGTTTATCTGGTGTTTTGCATTGTAGATGCTGAAATCTTCATCTAAGGAGAAATATCCCTTGTTTACTTTTGTAAAGGGTCATTCGAAAGACTATGACTTTGCTTCCAGTCCCCTCCATGAAGAAAAACACCTTTTCCCTGAGGATGAAAAGAAGAGATTAAAAAGATTCAGCACCGAGGAGTTTGTCTTGCTTTAAGGATGTTTTACATAAGATTATTGGCAGCTGTCCTGGAGAGCACTTGCTTTTTAGGAAACCCCAAATGTTTGCGTCCTCCTTCCCCAGAAAGGCAAGCGTGTGCTGAAATGGGTCTATTTTCATAGAGATGAGAATGTTTTATATGTTAATAGTCTTTAAAATACCATTTATAAATGCACTTACTAATTATTTTTGTTCACTACTAGTTGGATGGTTTAATGTCGCGTTGTGCTAGTGAAAGATAGAGGCCAGAGTGTGCTGAAAGGTGCCCACAGACAGCCTGGTCTTGCCCCTCTTAAAAAGCTTGGCCACTCACCACAGCCCAACTTGTGACCCTGATGTCATGTCAGCCCAGGACACATTCCAAGCAGAGGCTGCTGGATTCGTGGGGGTTTTATGTCATGGATGTGTATCCATAGGTTTTGAGACCACGTCATTTCTTTGTAAGGGAAGTTTGAGCTCTATATCCATGTGGGAAGGGGAAAACTCTAATCTGTCTTGCTAAGCCCAAATAATAGTTAATGCTCTAATTGTGATGCACATCCCGAGCAGCACAGTGGGAGAGGTAAGTTTGATCTATCAGTAGTAATTGTCAGTTGCAATCCTGATATAATTACATAGGCTGAATTGTGAGTTAAGATACTATTTAGCAGTATGATTTTATAATGGTTTCTCATTAAGCTTGCTTTGGAGCCTTAATATGAGTGAAGATAAAGTATTACCTTTCCCCACCATTTTTAAAGGTTATACTATTAATATTAACTGCAACCAATCAAACCAGCTAAAGACAATTATTAGAAGAGTATTTGTTTCTTGTTTCAACTACTGTAACATTGAGGTTTCTCTCCTGTTCGTGCAGCTTTTAAATCAAAGCAAATGGGGGAGTGGATGTTAAAATTCTGGGCTGTGATTCTTGGTTTTCTTTCTTTTTGGCTCTGTGTTATTGCTGTACAAATGATTCCTTGATGTTGTGTGTTCTCAGATTGCAACCCAATGTACCTGCATAGTTTCATGTTTTAACAAAGTAAATGCAATATTTAAAATACCTATTAACACTGCTTGGAAAAATAAAGAAGGTGTGAAAACATGAAATGCATGTGCCTTTTATATTAATATTAGATCCTCTAAGAATGAATATAATCCTGCATCTAAACCAATATTGTAAGGTGTAAATACTCTGTTTATTTGCAATAAAGGCAGGTTTTATCGTTGTGTTGTAAACCAAATGTTAACCTATTCTAAGTGCTGTTCAGGCACAGGAGACACAAATGTTGCCGATCCAAATAATAAGCATCACGTGGATTCATTAAAACACCTTTTTCCCCTTTTATGAGAAAGAAGTGCCTAATAGATGGATTTGAGGCAGAACCAAGACCTAGTCTATGTATGTGTCAGGGCTGTAGGGTGTGTTAGCATGTGTTAATTTGAGTTAATATTCCAAAAAGCCAAAATGAGATTGTGTTTGCTTGTTTTCAGGAGGCAAAACCCCAACCCACACATCATTTGTCTAAATTAGTAACCTGTTCACTGTTGAATCCTGCTAATAGTTGGCGTAATAATACTTGTCGATGCTGCATGTATGCGAGGATGTTTGCCTTGATCTTCCTTAATATTTTTCATTAATAGCCCAGAAGAGGGAGTAAACAACATAGTTATGGAATTTAGATGTCAAAATGAGGAGAATTGTGAATGTCAGTGAGAGCTGGAAAATAGAAGGCTCCTGTGTAGTGAAGCACAAGTTAATGTAGCTCTAGCAAAAATAATGCCAAACTGTTGAGTGGTTCCTTTGGGTAACAGTGGGCAGGAAATTAGACATGAAGTTGTACTTTGCTTTCCCATTTAAACACAAAAAAGCGGCCCTATGCTGCATCATTAGAAGCTTCTGTCACAGAGCAGGGGGATATAATTGGTGTAATCTGGTTGCAGTGATGCTCTCCTTTCTGCTTACCTTTCCATGAGGAAGGCATTAACTAATTAAAGTGCACAGAGGAACAGGAAAATGATCAGGAGCCTGCAGGGGTGGATTTAAGGAAGATTAACTTGTAGCTGCGTGGTTTTGTTAATCTATAGCTGAGGAGTGAGGGGAAGGAGAGAAGCACTAGCGTGTACAAGTACATAGTGTGGGGAAAGGAGCTGGGATAGGAAAAAGATAGACATTGTTGGGAAAGGGGAAAGCACTCATGGAAAAGCTTCCTGCAGAGGAATGTGAGGCTGGGTCACATCCCCACCCAGAAGTGTTAGTCTCACGTGTCAGGCTGTTCCAAAGCAGACTGGCCCATCGGTGACAAAGGCACGGGAAGGAACAAGTGGATCAGTTGAATCAATAATGTCTCTTCCATTTACAGCTTCTGTTGTTGTAGTAATAATAATAAGATGCAATAAGCTTCCGAGGCTGTAATGCACCTGGGGGCTGCAGTGTTGGAATGAAGCTGAGAGTGGTGCGGGGTTCTGTGAAGCTAACAAAATACATAGCTGTGCAGTGGGCTTTTCCCCCGATTATGTGATGTTCTTACTCTTTTAATGAAAGTCACTGTACAACATTGATACGAGACTCGAGGCATATATCAAAGACCCACATCTCTTTTGTGAAGGACTTTATCCATCCTACCCCACTGCAGACTTCAGCCTTCGTCACAAGTCTGGCAATAGGGAAGACATCAAAGGGGTGACTCTTCGCCAAGTGCACTTGCGTTTTTAAACAGACAGGGTGAAAGCAGATGGGTGTTCTGGAAATGCACATGGTAAGATGGTAACGACACTACTTGGTGGTTGTGTTTTGTTGTATTAAACCAAAACTGCTCAGGCCTGATCGTTCTCCAAGTTTTCCATGCCTAGGCCTTCATACCTGTTGGGCTGCTGCACCCTTACAGGTACCTCATGGGCCAATCTGTCCTGCTGCAGTACCGGAGGTGTTGTCTGTGATGGGACCTGGGGGATGAGTTTTCCTTCTTCCAGAATTCCACTGGCTGCAGTTCAGCTGCCTTAAGGAAACCTCCATGTGCAGGTGCCCACCTCAGTGAGCTGTGATAAAGGGGAGCTGCTCATCCAGACACCTTTGCTTTGGTATTCTTGGAACAGAACTGCTCAAATGGAAACATAAGAGCTATAGTAGGTACGTATTAAAAAGACAAACATAGTTGTGCCATCCCAACAGCAAGCTTCTCTGGAAGGGTGAAATAGTTTCATTTGTCTCAGTCTTTTTGCAACTCGTTTATAAAGAAACATGAAGGCTGAAACACCTTTGATGAATTTATTTAAACAGTGGATTATTTTTTCCTCCCTTTTCCACTAAGGGTGAGAAACACTTCAGTGCTAGAACAGCAGCTGGGTTTGGTCCTTTAGAATCATAGCACAGTTAGGGTTGGAAAGGACCTTAAGATCATCCAGATCCAACCCCCCTGCCAAGGGCAGGGACACCAAATGTTAGCACATTCTTTAGTGGGCCACAGTGGTGTTTTAATTGAGGCCTGGTACACATGCTTAAAATTTAATGACTATTTCCATGGTTTTCATGCAAGGCTTAAGCACGGACAAGCCCATGAGTAGCCCTGGTGCACTCGGGTACAGTGGTGACACAAGTTAAATTACCAAGTTACTAGAAATGAATGTTTTCTGGTAACTACAGAGGACTTTAATTGGAAACTATGTTAATTGCGTAGTAATTCTCTTTACCTCTTCTGCATTAGCTCCTGCAAACCATGCAATTAATTCGTGTCATCACTGTTGCTGCTGCTGCCTTCAAACACAAACCAAAGGAGCATTAGTTACTCACACACCCAGCAGTGGCCTATTTTCTTAAAGGCCTTCCACAAATCACTGCCTGATTACTCGCTTGTCTGACAGAACCAGACTGCACGTACCAGGGAAGGGGGCACAGAGTAGCTCTTCCCACAGTCTGAGCTTTCAATTGCAGCTCTGCTCCTGTGAGAACAGCGAGGTGGGGGTCCCACAAGCACATCTCCCTTGGCACTGATGTTTTTCCCTCAGTCTTAATTGGACATCCCTGAATAACAAGAATGTGAGTAGGGAACTGTAAGAATTACATGAAGGCAGCGACTGGATTTCCTTACCAGTACAATGGCAACTGGTGTTGAGGTGACACCACACATCCCTCACCTGATTCTGAAAGCCAACAGTGGCTTCAAGTGCTGGACAAAACCTGGTTTTCCCTGGTTTCTGGACAAGGCAAGGCTGTGTGAGTCTGGATCTGTTTGTGGTGGGTTCGCTGCCTCCCAGAGGAGCCTACACCACCTTGCACTTTTAAAGTGATGTGGTAAATACACCTGACTGACATTTAATGTGGTGACATGCGCCTTAGTTAAAGCAGTAACAGCAAACAAGTGGTTGCTCTACTTACATTAACTGGCACTTGAGCATCAGGTTCATTTATCAGCAATCAGTATGAAAATACAGTTGGGAAAGAGGGTGGATGTGAAGGAAGGAATCTCCCTCCTCCCCTGAGCAGCGGCCAGAGGCAGTCTGTCGCTGCCCAGCTGTGCTAGGGAGACAGCAACAGGCCCAATCTTGGGTTTTGCCCTTGCCCTTGGCTTACAAAGTGTTTATTGTAAGGAAAGTCTTTTGTGTGGTCCTCTTTTCTTTCACTTACCCTCCCAAAGCCAGAAGCGTTGGTGCTGAGAAGCAGGCGAGTGGTTCAGTTATGTGCAACACAGCCAGAAGGACACAACAGGGTGTTTGGGGAGGCAGGGCAGGGATCTCCTGTGTGCTGCTAATTACAGTAAGGAAAGGACTCGCTGTGGAGACCTGATTTATTTCCATGGTTATTGACAACCTCTTAACTGCAATGATGAAATGAAAAGCAACTGTCGGTGACTGATGAAAGGTCAATAATGCCACAAATTAATACAAACAGCAGATTTGAAATCCATCCCGCCCCACGTTCTGTTTATGCAACAATTTCATCCAAGGCAATACAGGTTTTCGGGTTGGCTGGAGCACCAGCTCTCCTTGGGTTGAGAGGAGCCTACAAGAGGGCAGAATACACCGGGTTACTTTACGGCCCTTTACCACCCTGAAGTGAGTTACTGTGGCAGTATGGATGAACTTTTTCTTCCCCATGTGTAGAGTGCATTTCCCTAGCACTGCATGGAAGGCTTTGGAGCATGGTGAGGTATAATAAACACACGGCAGGATTTCAGATTAACTCTCCTATGGGACCCCTATGGCTGGAGCCTGTTTTAGCCCGATGCTGCTTTCGGGCAGCGCAAAAGTGTTACAACCTCCCACTGTCTTCATTAGGCCATGCCAACATTCTATAAAGGGATCTTAAAATGCTGGTGACTTTTTCACATTGACAAAAAGATGTAAAGAGGCATTTGAGGGGGTCAGGATTGAGCCCTGAGTACTCAGCATTTGATCCCCAGTTTGGGTATCATCAAGAGATGGTTTCTGTTCCCTAATTGGATGAAGGGAGCTTTATCACCAGCTCCCTTCCCTGTTTGTAAGCAGTTCACGGGCAGCTGTAATTGTTTGAATCCACGGTGCGAATAGTAAAAAGAGCTTTACTTAATGACTGCAGCAGCCCCGCTCGCGTGAGAGCTCTCTGGTATTTATTCACACCAGAATTCACGACGCTTTTGTTTTCTATGAACGCTCCTGCAAATAAAAACTTGCTCACTCTAATGTTTATGAATAAATGTGCTCGTAAATGCCATCAAAGCAAATCAGCAGGGTTTTATTTATGCAAGAAGATGCACAAATAAATGTTTGCTGTTTTCGCCTAGCTCTAGTGGGTGTTTAGGCATGTGTTAAAACCAAGGCTTTGTGAGCTCCCTGCTCAGCATTCATACATTATTCTTGGTTTCCATCTCCTCCTTTCCTATGCTCAGATCCTGCTGGTGAATCCCCATGCCCACGAGGAATGTTGTTAAAGTCAGTGTTTTAGGTATTTATCCACATCCAGCAGCTTGCTGGGTCAGTGGATAAGGTTATGTGGGGTAGTGGGATCACTTGTAGGATGCCAGGACTGGGGCCC
>JAVHNF010043153.1:40285-50285 GCA_034783455.1 Micropsitta finschii
GGAAAACAGCCAGCCTTCAAATCATCACTGGGCTCATGATGATGCCATGAGCTTTCTGGTTCATTAAGGATAAAACATCAGTTATTCAGGTTGAGCAAGACACCTTCATGTAAGAAGTCAGTGTAATTACAGAGGTGACATCTACAATGAATGAGGCAGATCCCAGGCTTTACCCCTTATGACTGTACCCAGTTTGAACAGGGGTTGCACAAAACACCACTCGTACCATTTTTCCCCTCTGCTGAGCTGATCTGGTTTCACGGAGGCTGAACACATTCCCACACACAGATATCTCTCTCCACACCCCTGGCTTGGAGTCTTCTGTAAATCCATTACGAGGATGCATAACAAGAACTCCATTTGTGGTTAGTCCATCCATTTGCCCATCTGATGTCTTCCACTTCGCAGCTTTCTCCTAAGAGAAATAACATCAATGAAAACTTCTAATCTGGCTGAAGTGGAGCTATGAATTAGTTTAAGAATAAGACTGCACTGAACATGGAGGTAAAAAGAGTTCTCTTACCCCAAGAAAGATGTTTTTCGAGGAGTCAAATCCTGCAGCATATATCCTTGCTGTAAAAGGAGGGTTACGTTCACAGATGATTCTGCAGGCAAACCTTGATATAGTGCTCTGCACAGACTGTGTATCTGAGTTACTCTGACTCCCAGGAACTGTATCTGTCACTACGAAGTCTATAGGGCTTTCTGTTGACCGACCAATCTGGAAAGGGATTAAAGAAACCAGACATAAACAAACCAAAATGTTTAGAAGTTTGCTTTTAAGTCTAGGAATATTCAAGCTGAAAACATTTAAAAGTGACCAAGAAAGAAATGCAGTTTAAAGGATTCCCCTCCACCAATCTAAATTCAGGTTTCTAAAGCCTAATCTGAATCTAAGTGTTATTCCACCTCCATGTGACCAAAGCTATTCTGAAGGCTGAGTATTAAAAAATGAAGGAAGGGGAAATAAAATGATGTAATTAAGTCAATTCTGAGACAACCTCCCATTGAAGGCCTTCTCATCAGAAAGGTTACACTCAGGTCAGCTGGACCAGCTGCAGTAGCAGTACCAAAACAGCTAGCAAACAGCATTAGATGAAAAGAGGTGTGATGCTCAGTCACTCAGAATGCCCGGAACACTCTGACCAATGCCAGACTGTGAGGTGTGGATGTAGGAAACTTAGATGACATGAGCTGACTCTCCAGCTCTGGTGGGGCACTAAGGAGCAGCAAATCTGTCAGGAAAGACCAGGTCCAAGATGCTTGCGGTGGGGAGGGGTTACATTAATATGCACAGAATACAACAAGAACACAACATTCGACTACAATCACATTTTTTCTAGTAGCTGTGCCCTCTTCTCTGGTTGCATGGAAGAATGACTTTCGCAGTCCCATATGACTGGCCTGGGTTTGATTGAACTAGATGGGTTTCACTGCTGCTCCGGTCAACTCATCTTGTCCTTTTCCTTATAAAGCAGGAAGAGAAGTTACATCCCTCTCCCAAACATCAACATAACCAGGTTTAAAGCCCACTTCCTTTCTCGCACTTCCAGAGCTCTCAGCGTCTTCTAAAATAGCTGGTCACATTAAGACTGATTAACTGCTGTGCAAGAGACCCAAAAGCCTGAGGTGCTTTTTGGTGAAGGCTGGAGAGTTTTCATGAGACTGAAACTGCTCTGTCAGAATGTATTTTTCTATTGCTCCTTAGTCAGGATAACCCATCAGTACACAGGGACTGCCACTGGCAATTTCAGAGCAGCATACATGCCACAGCATGCCTGAAGAGAGAACACTCACACAAACAGTAGCTTATGCTGCACTTAGGTCATTACAGCCCTTTTGCTCTGTTGTAGGTACTCGCAGTTGCAGAGCAGCTTCTTCCACTACTTTTCAACACCTCCCATCTCCTTAGATCCTGCAGTGGCGTCACAGCTAAATGCTGTGACAGCAAAACTCTTTGCCATAATTTAGTGAAAACAAGAAAATCAATGCAAGATCTGTCTGGGAATCAGAAGGAACAAAGCTCACACAAAGAAACCCTAAAACAAAACCCTTCCTTTTGAGAAAAACAGGAAGCAATTGTAAGATATGAGCGTGCACCACAGCTGCAGATGTGTTTGTGGTTCCTTCTCATACATACAGGAACAGCAGCAAAGTTGCTATGAACTGCCAGCACATCAGAATTGGGCCTCCTCTTGCCACGTTTCCCAGCACTTTAGACTTATTTCTGGGTTTGCTTAAAGGAGTTAGGGGTACTTTTCATATTAGTTGTGTCAAAAGCTTTCCTGTTTTTTCGCACTGTATTTCTTCTACCCTGTCTCCAACTGGCTAATCCCAAATCCCTTTGTAAATGCCAGAAGCAAAGTTCCAAGTGCTTGAAGAGAATTGTGCTCTTTATTCTTTATGTTGCAAGGAGGGACTAGGAGACAGGTTATGTGACTTGTAGACTGGCAATCAAAGGCAGAACCATAATCTCATGCATTAGTCACAAAATCCCCATAACTTTCACCTCTGACCAAGCCTAAAAGAGATGCTCAGATATACAGCCTTGTTCATGTGATGGCCTGGGAATGAACAGAATGAGATATCTCTGAATAGTAAAGTGCAGAAAGTGACACATGCAAACTTTGGGGTCTGAGGGAAAAGGCATGCAGAGAGAATGTCTTCTTAGAAACCACCAAAAGTGAGAATACATTTATATATATACTTCCTTTACATACCTGGAACATATCTGTGTTGCTGTCATGTGTATATTCAACTACTACTGTCTGCGCCCGAGACAAAGTGTAAGATATGCTGTGTTGGTCCTTATTACTTATTGCCTGTGGAAAAAAATACCAAATATTGAACCAGTGAACAATAGCCCTACTGAATACAACAGCAAAGCAGGTAATATATTTATAACCAGGCTCCTGTTCTGCTCAATTAATGCATTAAGACAGATGGTTGTTATGACACACCTGTAGTTAAACTTCACAAAAGCCAGTCCTGGCCATTAAAAAAAGCTGCAGGACTGATTCAGCAACAGACCAAACTGGTCTCTTCACCACATGCTGCAACAAAATATACCTAACTGAGACATATTATTAGTCATGCTTCATGTTAAAGCAACACTGGCCTTAACACAAAATAACCAACAACTGAGTGCAAAGGCTAAAACTGAGTATCACAGCCTCCCCAGCCTGAATTTCAAAAGCAAACTGAGGACAAAAAAAGACCTTAGGGATTCTAAAATCAGGATCTGAGTTCATACCAAAACTAGTGATTAATAACAAGATATATAGACAAAAACCATAACAAGTAGTAGTGGTAAACCAGGTAAAATGGAGAAACTCGGCATAGGCTGCAGAAATTGCAGCAAAGTAATCTAGGTTTCAGTTAGTCTAGATTTCCATTCTGCAGCTACCCCCTGGGAACTGAACAAGCACTCCTCTAAAAGTGCTTCTAAATACCACTTATTTGAAGGCTGTAAAGAGTTAGCAAAAATAAATGTTCTTCTCACAGATCTCCCATAGACTTAATTCTATTACAAGAATTTTGGTTAGAAAATGCTTTTGATTTCAGAACACTTTCTGCCATTCCCTGAATTGAGGAATCAATAATATTCTTAAGTGTCAAGGTATTTAGGGAGTCAAACTTAACATTACTGTATTTGTTTAAGGGCCTTGACACTGGTGATCTCTAAACAACCACTACGCATTCTCAAATTCCATTGGTTTTAGTAGAAATGTTCCATTTATTGTTGAACATGATTGCACACACACTTGAATTACCACAGCACAGAAGAATTTCATGGTAATACTTTAGCTATAATGTATTAGTTTTGACATGAAATACAATTCAACTTCAGGACCTAAGCCCTTTCTTTACTACTTCATAAGGGGAACTCTGAAACTGATTACAAGCACTATAAACCATGCCCTGCAAAAACCACCTGTCCTCATCCCTGGGGAACTCCCCATTGGATGGAGTAGCAAGTGCAAGCAGAGCTTTGGCAAAGGATCATTTAAAAGTGAGCTTCACGTGAGCTGAAGTTAGCCCTAAAGCATGAGGGAGAGCGAAAACAGGAAGTCTGGACCAGATGTCTGCAGTGAGTTTGGAAGGAAAACAAAACAGAAAGTGTTTTACATGACTGGCCCGTGCCCTGAACATTCGTGTTTCAAAAATAAACATTTTTCTTTCTGGACACAGCAAGGATTGGGCATTAGTTCTGTTTTGCTGAACAGTTCCTTGCTAGCCCTGATGGGTACCAAGAAAACCTTGGATAAACATGAACTATACTTTTCACAGCCAGAGCTTCATGCTTTTTACACCACTTCGTCTCAGCATAACAGCACTGACTTCACTACTCAACTCTTTAGACAGCACCAGGAGAAATGATGTTTAACTGGACAAATTGAGCTTACCTTTGCTGCTTGAGGGGTACAGGCAATATGCACAGTGCTAGGTTTCACCCCATTTGCCTTGGGCCTTTTAAATAAAGCAAACCTACTTTTTCTTCTTCCTCTATCTCCATTTGGGAGAGACCCATTGTACCTATCAAAAAAGTACAGAAAAAGAACAAAGTCCATCTTCCTGTATTACTTAGATTCCCATGAGAACTTTCATTCTTAGACAATTAATTAGTATGATATTAATAATTATATATTTCCCCAGTCACATGTAAATCTGACAGCCTAAGTATGATGTAGTTTAGGTATTTGGGTCCAGCAAAATGGAAGAGAATTACTTTTCCTATTATCTTCCAAAAGTCATTGAAAATAATACGAAATATATTCTCTAGGAAAAAAAAAAACCAAAAGGTGGGTTTTCTTTTAATGCAATTTCTTTGGCAGTTTATTCACTGGTTATTCATTCCCCCTCTCACGTTGTGGAGGCTTTTCTATTATGAAACACTCTGTGCAAAAAAAAAATGAACCCAAAAAAAAGAAGTATACTACTTCTTTAAAATATATTGCAAGAATCCTCATTTCCAGATTTTTATTGCAGCACTAGCTGGTATTCTTGCATGCAGTTTTGTAATTTATTCTGAACATTCCACTTAAACCTTTTTTCAATAGCATGATTTTATTAGAGTCAGCTCACTGGACTTTCCCAAAAAGGTATTTAAGATCAAATAAAACCAGTGCTTGGAAAAATATCATTACAATATGAAAGCAGTTACAAAAACATTAGTACTGCAAAGTTTTATTTCAAATGGCTGAGCCTGCTGTACCCCACGTTATTGCACTTCTACTTCCTCAGACACACTCACTGGAAAAATGGGAAAAACTGTCATCTTAGCAGTTTTTACCTGTTTCTCCAAAAAAAACGCACTCAATTTATAGGAGGCAGCAATTTTTTTCAGCACCGCCATGAATAAGAGCAGCAAACTGTCCTTTGTTCCTGCATTCCTTGTCTATGCAGAGGATTGTTCTCGCAAGCCTTGGCAAGTGGCCCCCTCCAGGGAGCTCAGCGGTTCCCTGGGGTGAATGGATTTGGGCTGAGGAGTGGATGCAGTGAGGTGGAAGTGTGGCTCTGCAAGTAGGGCAAATCTGCTGATGATGCAAACAAAAAAGGTTCATTTAAGACATGAGTGAAGGGTGACTTTGCCTTTACTTTAGACAGAATACCCTCTGCACTTTACCCTGCTGATGCTGTAAGAGGTGTGAGCAGCCAGTAACCATCAGCACCACTCACCACTGGGACTGCAGCAAAAGGCCAGTCCTGCAGGACTGAAGCCACGGGCTGCTTTCTCTCCAGCACCAGTCAGATGAAGCCATGGGTGAGCCAGACAAGATCCTGATGTTGCCTTGTTTCCCAAAGAACTGAGTTCAAGCTTCCATAGCAGAGTCAGCCTCCACTTTGGCTTACCCACCAGACTTGCAACTCCCGTTCAACTTCACATCCAGGCAGTTAGGGCAAATATTTACCTTCTCCAGTGGTTGCTTTCAACAGAAAGGGGATAATTGACAGTTGGATCTGGAGTTTAAGCTGATCCGTGTTTGGTGGTTTTGAATTTCATGGGATTTGTTTTAAAAGAGGTCTTTTTGGGGTGTTTTCCCTTTAAAAATCCAATAGAAAATAACCCTCTATTACTCTACTAAATTAAAATCTAATCTGGGGTATAAATGAAAATAAAAAAAATAAACTAAAGGAAATCTTAGTTGCTGTATCACCAGATTCCATGACACAGTTTTCTTTTCCCCATTCTTTATATTTGAATGCTTATATTTGTTTTATGGGACAAATCTGAGGAGAAAGTAGTGTTTTGAATAGCAAACAGTGTTCCCCTTTTTCTCAGCCCTTTCCTAGGCTATTTTTTTCCGAGCAGTAGGTGTAGCAAGGCAGCCTCAACACACTTAAGTTCGAAGATGAGGCGTTATGTGTGGACTTTGAAATCCTCTTTTAAAACTGCAAGTTACTGTTCATATTACTTTTCTAAGTAGAAATATGCTTAAAAAGTAAAGTCTTTATTGCTTCTTAAAAGGCGTAGTGCTCTGTGATAAATTCTCATATTTTGACTGTTAATATGTTTGAATGAAAATTATTTATACATTTTGGTGAGGTTGAATGGTTTTCATTTGATTGCTGCCTCTGGAAATGAAAGCAGAGTAGCAGGAAATTTACATGTCATGCTGTGATGTATATCCAGATTATGAGATGATTGTGCAGCAGATGAACACCAAGTAAAATCATTTGCATCAAACTGTGACAACTGCAATTCCTGACAAGGCCTCTTAGTTTTTTGGGCTATTATCATTGTACAAGAATATAATCTATTGACAGCAGGGCTGTTTAATACATTTAAAGGCAGAGAGTGGAAGAAATCTTAACTGTTTTCATTCACCACTGCACAAGGGTGCAGATCAAAAGTGAATTATATTTAAAAATATGCATGTATGATGATAAGATGCATGACATTCATCAACCTGTTTAGTCATGGTTAAGCTGCGATGGTGAAGATCCAATATTACTGCCATATGTGGTCTGAAATAGAGACGTGAGACTGAAAATTATATTATTGCCCAGTAGAAGTGAATAAACAGAGGGCGACATTCTTTCTTCATCTTTCTTAACCGTTCTTCTTAGATTAAATTCTGCCCTTCTGTACTTTTGTAGAAGTATTGGGTCTTAACTTCAGCTAAGGATATTTAAGCTTTCTAAATCTGGTGGGGGTTTATTCTCTTTTCTGTGGTAAAAAGCATCCTTTTATTTTCTGTAATAATAATAGAGTTCCCTTTGTCGGACTTCCAATACGAACTGGTTGTGGTTCAGGATCCAAATAAACACTGATGCATTACATTTCCTATATCAGGTGTGATCTTAAAATTACTGGGCTAAATTAGTGAAGGTCTTAAAAGAGAGAATTAAGGGAAAAACATCTTTTGTATGTAAAAACCTCATATTCTGGTGCTCTTTACAAATGTTGCAATCCTCTCCAAGGTCCAGGGTAAGCAATTCCTGAAATACTTGTGCTTTGGAGCATTTTAATGTGGAAAATACTGCTGAAGCTCTTCATCACGGCAGTCAGAAGGTAGCTCTTATTGTGGACACAGCCCTGAAAGCGCAGCTCCCTGACAACGCTGGGCTCCAGCCTGCATGCGTGCTGCAAGCCAGTGAAATTCTGATACTGGAGCACAGTCTCCATGCAGAAAAGCTCTGCCCCAGGGTACCTTCGGGGCTGTGCTGGTTTCTGTAACACCACAACTGACTGATCGACATAGATGGGGATCCTGCATGGAGGTAAATTTTAAAGGGTTGTATTACTTGTTCTTAATCCTCCCGCAGGGAGAATAGGAGAGTAGGGTGAGAAATGGGAAGACTATGGAAGAGATAGTCCTGCTAAGCTGTACAGGTGGAAGGTTGATGTGCTGGAAGCAACTAGTGTCTCCATCAATAAAAAGTAGAGGTGAGGTGGGGAGGTGCAGCTCAACCACAACCCAACCAGCCCTGTGTGAGCAGGAACAGATTTCAGGCTTTCATAGAAACTGGGTGCTTTCAGATGAGCTCACTCAGATTTGGAAACGTGGTGCAGAAACTCTTAAGCAATGTCAGCACAGGATCACAGGCTGCATGGTAGCCCTTATTCAGGACCTAACCTGTTTTCCCAAGCTGAAGAGCTTGAAACTGAGCAAAAGCAGCTGAACTGCTTGTTGATTCAGCCAGGTTTGTCTCATCTCTAAGCTGTGCCACAATATCTACCTACCTCAAGGCATGTCTCACCCCAAAATCTCCAGAAGCCCATTCTCCTCTGTGGAGCTCCTACAAGGCAGTGATTACCAGGGGAGGAGACAATGGCCAACCACCAGAAAGGCTTTGTACAGTAGAGACAGTGAAGGGCACAAACAGCCTGAGGAGCACAGAGAACCACGGGCAAACACAAGGTGTCCAATTTGCCATAAAGGGAAGAATTTCAGCATACTTGTAGTAACTCTAGCTTTAAGAATAAAGAGAGATGGAACATTTCAAAAGTGCTAGTGTTTAAAAACTGCCTTCTTGCATCTTCCTTGCAGTCATCAAGACTAGCATCTTTTTCCCCTAAGGTAACCCAGGCTCTCCTGTTGCATGTGTACAGATGCTGGAGGTATTTTGGAAAAGCAAGAAAATGATTATTTCTGAGATCTTCACAAAAATTGCAGGACTTGGTACCATAATACTATGCACACAGTAATGGCAGGAGATTCCCAGTGCAGTGGCTGGATATACCAAAGTTTTCGTTAGTGCACTATTATGTTAGAAAACTAAGCAAAGACAAAGGGCTAAGAACCCCTGGATTCTTTTTTCCCTCCACTTTGACTTGTGTGATGCAATACCAGTCACCTAAGCTAACTTTTTGTCAGTCCCCTAATGATAAAAGGAGAAATATGCACTATTTCTTACCTCCCAAAGCTGTCAGCAGGGTTGATTCATGTTGACAAAGGCATTTCTAGTGTGATACGTAAGGAGTAGTTGCTCTCTTGCCACCTCAGTCCAGATTCCCATTGGCAGTCCATTCCTGCCTTTGCTTGCACTTTCTGTGAAGTGGGCTCTGGAGATCCCAATGGGATGTTGTAAGCTGTAAAAATGGTTGGAAATAAAGAAGGCAGTGATTTTGCAGGCCAGCAATGATGCAAACATAGTTTTCTTTTAAGACTGAAATAGAAAAGTGGGGTATGCTCCTAATAATCTGCAAATTCTATTAATTTCTATTAATTCTATTCATTTTGCTTCACCAAACTCTCCAAATATATGTAGAGTTTCATCTTCTCCTGTGCAGTGTTCAGGATAATGATAAAAAGGGGTCATTTTCCTGTGGATAGAAAGGGATGAGACATCCTGCTTCAATAAAAAGGAAAAAAAAAAATTACTAGAAACTATTATCTGTGTTCATTTTGGTGTTAAAGAAAAACATGCATAAAAGGTTATGGACAAATGGAATTCTATCATCCAAAAACCAGAGAGTCCTTTCCATGCATCATCAGACTTTTCCTTCTACCCCCATCCTGAGAATTGCTTATCCCCAGCAAATGCCATATTTTCTTACTGGTGCCACACTGCTTTTTCTCCATTGTAGATGCTCACACTTGCTTCATTACTGCTCAGGCAGTATAAAGTTTCTGTTTCTAATACTACAATATTACCATCCTACTTCCATAACAAGAAGCCTGAGAATGTCACCAGGTATCTCATTGTCATCGCAAAGCCTGAAGAGCTGACACTGCCGTGCATGCATTGAAATCATTTGAGTGCCCCAAGACTTGTGGTTCCACTATTCACACAGCTGAAATTCCTTCAGGTTTACTACCATTACTGATTCATCTGAGACTAAGATCCGGCACCATGGGTCAGGAAGATCACCCACAGAGCATGGAATGCCTCTAGACTCAAAGGCACAAACTTAAGCAGCACTACCCTTCTCCCTTTCCCCCAATAGCTGCGTTACTAACTGAATTCTGCCACTGGAGAAGGGTCCCACCACTGATGACACCAACATGCCCTTCAAGGCCTGAGTGCTGGTGGGAGCTAAAGCCCAGTTCAA